>CAUHTR010000076.1:67500-223563 GCA_959609185.1 Schmidtea polychroa
TTCAATTCACAATTTTAATTAAATTTGAAAAAGATGGGGAGATCCGGGATAATTATTTTTCAAACAATGCTCAAGTTTTTACATCAAATTTTATAAACGAGGGGGTGAGCAAATTAAATGAAAAGATTGAGCAATTCACCTATTTAGGAAGCGGGTGGCGAGTATTGAATATTTTAGAAATAGATTTTATTTTAACGAAATACGCACCCGTTAGTAGATTATCCGGACATAGCTATATAAAAACCCCATCAGCATTAAAATTAAAACATGCAATAATTAATGTTAAAAACAACGACCATAAGTGCTTCTTGTATAGCATTCTTGCACTTTTAAAAAGAGAAGAAATAGGTCGTAATCACCAAAGAGCCGCCAAATATATAGAATTTTTACCTCTATTAAATTATGACGAAGACACCGATTGCCCGATGAGGCTATGCAACATTCCCAAATTTGAAAGAAAAAATAGAGATTTAAACTTGAGCATAAACGTTCTTTCGTATAATCCAGCCAGTTCTGATTTAGATATTTCTGAGGATTATGTAGCTCACCACCCTCATCTTAATATAGTACATCGCTCCAAGGTTATAGACGGTAGACCAATTTATTTATTACTTTTGAGTAATAAAGATAAATATCATTATACAGCCGTGACAGACTTGGACAAATTAATGAATTGTCATGAAAATGAAAATGTAAATGTTCAAATAAGGTGTAACTGGTGCCCACATTGTTTAAATGGCTTTAGATATAAGAATGCTTTCGATCAGCATGTTGCTCTATGCTGTAAAAATCAGACTGGCACAACTTTGTATACACTTCCTAAAAATAAGGATTTATTATTCACAGATTACGCAAAAACCGTTACACCTCCCTTCGTAATTTATGCCGATTTTGAATCGGTTTTACCAGAACATGAAACATATCATCAAATACATTTACCCATATCAGCAGGTCTTTTATTAATTAATAATTATACACACACTAAATTTTATTATTATTTTTTTGGACCTAATTGTATTTTGGATTTTTTGAGGAAAGTGGAGGAAATTGCTGTCACAATTGTCCTGCCATATTATGAACTTCAAGGTCATAAAGGCATGTCTACTTTGTCTTTTGCTCAGGAGCGTGCCTTTCGATCTACCTCTGTTTGTTATTTGTGTAAAAAAGCTATTATTAATCCTGTGAGAGATCATTGCCATTTTACAGGTAGATATGTCGGAGCGGCATGTAGGAAATGCAATGTCTCTCGCAGGATTAATAAGTTGTTACCTGTTGTCTTTCATAATTTACGAGGCTATGACCTCCACCATATTTTAAAACATGGTCTCAGTGATTTTCCCCTTTGGGAACTTAATATTATACCTACCTCTACAGAAAAATTTATATCTTTAATTGCATATATTAACAAATTGCCTGTTCGTTTTATTGACAGCATGCAATTTGTTAATTGTTCTTTAGCAAAAGCTGTGAAAACTTTGACTACTTTTCCTTTGACTTCGTCTGTCTTTCAAGGGTCGATGATTCACTCAAAAGGTATCTTTCCATATGATTTCGCTACTTCTTTAGATGTTCTTGAATCGACTTTAGAATTACCTCCTATTTGGTCTGATGTTACGGAAGATCAGTACGCTGAGGCTCAACTAATTTGGAGTCAGCATAACTGTAATAATTTGTTAGATTATATGTTAATCTACCTAAAATTGGACGTATACCTCCTCGCAGACTATTTTCAGCAATTCCGCGGTAAGGCAATTGCTTACAATGGTCTGGATCCTCTTAATTTCTACGGGATTCCCGGTATGTCATGGGCCTCAGCGCTTATGACATTAACGGAACCAATAGAACTTTTGCAGGACATGGAAATGTATAATTTCTATGAGGGAGGTATCCGGGGTGGGTTAACATTTGTTAACAAACATTACACGGCTACTTCAGATGATACAGAATTATTGTACATTGATATAAATAATCTGTATGGTTGGGCTCTTAGCCAAAATCTTCCGTATGGTGATTTTTCTTGGGTGCATGAAAATTTGAATGATGTTTTACTTGAATGTATGAACACGGATATTGATAACCTTCCATATGGGTATACTATGGAGGTCGATATCGATATTCCGGAATGTGTGCATGACTTTTTGAATGATTTTTCGCTTGCGCCGGAAAAGTTGTGCCCGCCTAATTCAAAAGTTGAGAAGCTTATGCTTACGCATTGGCCAAAGAGGAACTATGTTCTTCATTGGAGGCTTCTCAAATTGTATATAGAATTAGGTGCGGTTGTTGTAAATATTATTAGATGTATAAAGTTTAAACAAGGACCTATCTTTAAATCCTATATAGACACCAACACCACTTTGCGATCTCAGTCTACTAGCGAGATATATAGGGACTTGTTTAAATTGTATAACAACAGTCTGTACGGTAAATCCGTTGAAAATCTAAAAAAAAGAATGAATTTGAGGTTGTGTAATTCATCCGAAAAGATGATAGTATACTCCTCAAAGCCGACTTTCAGAAAGTCTATAAGAATCGATGACGATCTGATTGCGGCACATTTGGAAAAAGATATGATTTGTTTAGACAGACCTAGCTACATCGGTCAAACAGTACTAGATCTGTCTAAACTACGGATCTACCAGCTCCAATATATTGATTTGGAGAAGTACAGGCGCCAATATAAATGTATCATAAATATTATTGCCGGTGATACCGACAGTTTCTTTTTGGAAATAAAAAATTTAAAATTAACAACTTTATTACCTCAGATGATCTCAGATAATTTATTGGATACGTCAAATTACGATCCAACCCACCCCTTGTATAGTAGGAACCTTGACTCGGTCATCGGGAAGTTTAAAGATGAGAGCAAGGGATTAGGGTATTCTGAATGGGTTTTCTTACGCCCTAAATGTTATAGTCTTTTAGGTAGTAAGGAAACGGTAAAAGCGAAGGGGGTTAAATTATCTGGGACATCAATAACTCATGAAACATATCTAAATTGCTATAATTCAAATCAGGTGATTTCTGTACCGCAGACTAGAATAGGTACTAGAAATCACCAACTTTTTACTTTTAAAAATTCGAAAATTGCCCTAAGTAATAATGATGATAAGCGCGCGTGGCTAGGGAAAAACTTAAGTTACGCATTTGGGCACTATTTAGGAGTTGACGAATTAAGCGAATATGATGAGGAATTCGGTCCAGCTCCAAGTCCCAGTTTTGACGATAGTGATTGGAAAGAAGATCAATAGGGCAAATTGTGAAAATTGTACAGAAACTTTTGATTTACAAAAACTTGTATATATTGAAAAAAACTTTTTATTTTGATTTATAAAAACTTGTATTTATATATTGATTTAAAAAAAAAACTTGTATTTATAACTTGTATAAAAAAAACTTGTATTTATAACTTGTATTTATATATAGATATTGAATAAAAATTTGTAACCAGAATTTTTTTAATTTTTTCAAGTATTTGTTGTTTTATCATAATTTTTTTATATTTAATGGTGATTTTTATATTTAATGGTGATTTTTATATAGTCTGCAGTGAGCATGCAGCTATATTTTTTATATATATAGTCTGCAGTGGGCATGCAGCTATATTTTTTATATATAGTCTGCAGTGGGCATGCAGCTATATTTTTTATATATAGTCTGCAGTGAGCATGCAGCTATATCAATGAAATAATAATATTAATAATATTAATAATAATAATAATAATAATAATAATAATAATAATAATAATAATAATAATAATAATAATAATAATAATAATAATAATATTAATAATAATAATAATAATAATAATAATAATAATAATAATAATAATAATAATATTAATAATAATAATAATAATAATAATAATAATAATAATAATAATAATAATAATAATAATAATAATAATATAATAATAATAATAATAATAATAATAATAATAATAATAATAATAATAATAATAATAAAACTTTAAACAGGTTGCAAAGGGTACTAGTCATGCTTATTATTGTTATACATTTGATGGTTACATTTTGAAAGCTATATTTGGATTGGTTATCACAATTTTTATAAATGTAAAAAAAACAAAAGTAATTTAGTTATTAATAATGATTTATACAAATAAAACCGATGAATGTGTAACACATTTGGTAACTTTATTATTTTGTCAATATTTTTATATGTCATTCATAGCAAGGAAGTCCTACTAGAAATAAGGAAAAATTAAGTCCAACCTATTCTGAAATTTCATTGACATTTTTTGACAATACACTTGAAGATTTTATAAATAATCATGATACTTACAGTGATAAGCAACTCATAAATATTTTAAAAATTTTCAAACATTCCTCTATTGAATATTTGTTTGATTTATTTAATTATGAGAAATCCATTTTAAAGTTATCTTGTTATTTAATGTACTTAGAAAAAATAGCAGTAAACAACGATTCACTGAATGAATACTTTTGGAGTTGTATGTTTTTAAGGTTGAAACCTGGATATAGTAGATTGATTTATGAATGGATAGCGAAAGCCGATTTGATTGAAAATAAGCTAACGAAAAAATTGAAAGATGTTAAGAAAAGATATTTAACTTGTTCAATTTGTAAAGAAAATCGAGTTTCGGTTTTGTATTTACCGTGTGGTCACGTAATTGTTTGTTCTAAGTGTCACGAGAAGAATGTTCGCAAGTGTCAAGCCTGTTCAACACTGATTAATGAATATCATACTATATATATTTAGTTTACCTTTGTTAATTTTACATTATTTTATTGTTTAAATAAATGTATGTTTTGTTGATTTGTTGATTTGTTGAGCGTGACCAGTACCCTTGTGAGCATTACCCATAGGGGGACAAAATATTTTGTCGGATAGACTAGGAGTATATAGACTCGGAGTATATAGATTAATAATAATAATAATAATAATAATAATAATAATAATAATAATAATAATAATAATAATAATAATAATAATAATAATAATAATAATAATAATAATAATAATAATAATAATAATAATAATAATAATAATAATAATAATAATAATAATAATAATAATAATAATATTAATAATAATAATAATAATAATATATAGCTCATTCGAAAGGTCTTGGATTGAGCTTTAAAATGAGCTATCGATTATTAATTTTCGTTGGCGGGAACTTTGAAAAACATTAAAAATAAAATAATAATATTTTTAAAAATAATAATAAAAATAATAATATTTTTTAAAAATAATAATATGACCTTGATGACTCATCGCGATGACTCATATGACCTTGGGAATGACCTGGGATGAGTCATGCGACCTTGAAAATGACCTTGATGAGTCATAGCATGACTCAAATGACCTTGAAAATGACCTTGAAAATTTTTGATGAGTCATGGTATGAGTCATATGACCTTGAAAAATTTCGATGAGTCATAGTATGAGTCATATGACCTTGAGAAAATTTTTCCAAGGTCATATGAGTCATAGTATGAGTCATATGACCTTGAAAATGACCTTGATGAGTCATAGGATGAGTCATATGACCTTGAAAATGCCCTTGATGAGTCATAGGATGAGGCAGATGACCTTGAAAAAATTTTTCAAGGTCATATGAGTTATCACATGAGTCATATGACCTTGAAAATGACCTTGATTAGTCATATTATGAGTCATGGTCTTTGTTTAAATGACCTTGAAAATTTTGATGAGGCATACTATGAGTCATATGACCTTGAAAAAAAAAATTCAAGGTCATATGAGTCATATTATGAGTCATACGTCCTTGAAAATGACCTTGATGAGTCATGGTCTTTGTTTAAATGACCTTGAAATTTTTTTTTGTCATTGATGAGTCATATTATGAGTCACACGACCNTGGTGTGTTTTAATGATTTTATTTAGGCAAATATTTGGTTATTATTTAGCATTAAATTCATTGGTAATTTTTAGAGTTAGCGGGATTTTACTAACATTATTACTAACCTTTTTGTGAATAATTGAAAGAATATTTTGAAATTTAACTTTTTAGTGTTAATTCTAAGACAAATTTAATTAATTTCTTGATAATTTGCTATATTTTATTGACTTGTTTTTGAATTTACTTTTAAATAAAAATATTTTTAATGACAGTTAGGTTAATAATTAGAGTTTTTACAATAATCAAGTTATTATTATTTAATTTTTGTAAAAATTATTGTAAAATATACTGAAATTTGTGATTTTGAAAGATATATCACGTTATAATTGCTATATAATTAGCTGAATCGATGAAGAATTATGATCAATCAATATATTTCATCTCTAGTTAGGTATTTGATGGTAAATGTGGTGAAATATTTGTAGAAAATATTGATTTTAGTAAATTTTGATTTTTTTAATAGCCTCTTACTACATGAATTTAGATACTAAATTATTTCAATGGAAGGATGTCTGTAATAATTAAATAAAATTCATATTTTGAAGAATTTTCTATGGATTTTAAGAGAATTGATATATTAAAGGTCTGATATATTAAAGTCGGTTGGTTAAGATGGTAATATATGATTTTTAAGGGGGTGTTTAAAATGATAGAAATATTTGGTGAGGGATCGGTTAAGGTGGAAATGTTTGAAATCTCTATTTAAATCGACAATGTTCTTATTGGTAAAATTTTAAAGGGAAATAGTCAGTATTTAGCTATGAATTAATAATAGTTCCTGTGAAATTATATCGTTTTAGAGGTTTATTAGGTTGTGATGAATGTTATTGCACCAGTTTTTTATTAATTATCCACTGTTTTATTAAGTCGTTTAGGGTTAATGATCAATTGGTTTTCACAATGAAATATTTGAAATCTTTAGAATTAATTGGGATTGATATCAAAGGTTATTGCTTTAAATTATTTACTTAAGAAGTTATTTTATTCATTGTGGGGACATCAGTGACAAAACTTGAGAAATATTGACTTAAAAGTTGGAAATCGACAACGGCTAAAGAAAATTGATCTTTATTGAAGGAATTTTATGATTTTAATTAGAAATTAAATCGGTTGAATATCAGTTAATCTATTGAAGGAATATTATTATCGGATGGATAAATCTTTCAATGATATTTTGCTAAATTACCTTTGCTAAATATTATTTTAAATCACTAAAAATGAGAAAATTAAGCACTATTTATAAATTGATGGCATATTTTGAAGAATTTTCTATGGATTTTAAGAGAATTGATATATTAAAAGTCTGATATATTAAAGTCGGTTGGTTAAAATGGTAATAGATGATTTTTAAGGTGTTTAAAATGATAGAAATATTTGGTGAGGGATCGGTTAAGGTGGAAATGTTTGAAATCTCTATTTAAATCGACAATGTTCTTATTGGTAAATTTTAAAGGGAAATAGTCAGTATTTAGCTATGAATTAATAATAGTTCCTGTGAAATTATATCGTTTTAGAGGTTGTGATGAATGTTATTGCACAGTAATTTAGGTTTTAGAACAAGTTTTTATTAATTATCCACGGTTTTATTAATGGGTAATGACTAATTTACTTGGTTTTCACAATGAAATATTTGAAATATTTAGAGATAATTGATATCAAAGGTTATTGCTTTAAATTATTTTACTTAAGAAGTTATTTTATTCATTGTGGGGACATCAGTGACAAAACTTGAGAAATATTGACTTAAAAGAGTTGGACATCGACAACTAATGAAAATTGATCTTTATTGAAGGAATTTTATGATTTTAATTAGAAATTAAATCGGTTGAATATCAGTTAATCTATTGAAGGAATATTGTTATCGGATGGATAAATGATATTTTGCCAAATTACCTTTGCTAAATATTATTTTAAATCACTAAAAATGAGAGAATTAAGCACTATTCATAAATTGATGGCCCAAAATATCCATGTTTTGGTTACTCAAACATCTTAAATTTCTCGGAAAGATATATTACGTCTAATGATCATCTAATTAAATTTGAAAAGTATTGTAATCCTATATGAATATATATTTTTAACTAATAAGCACCTTATTTGGTTAAATGATAACCATATTTCTATTATGACTCCTTTAAATATTTTTGCCTCAAACAAATTTACTCCAAATGATAAAGAATTTAAAATTATCAATGAATAATGACCATGTTTTTCTCATATTATTATCTTTTGTAACGAACATTAGATGAATAAATTAATTTTTGCTTTAAATGACTACAAAGTTAACCAATAAATTAGTCGCTCGGCATAAGTGTAAAGTTACATTTAAAATATTCACGAATTTCTGATCATCTCACTAAATTACCTAAGAATTTCTAAGAATATATCCTTGCGACATGTTGAATGTGACCAGTACCCTTGCTAGCAATACCCATAGGGGGACAGAATATTTTGTCGGATAAACTCGGAGTATATGGTCTTTATTGATATATCAAAATACTGTTATTTATAAATTAACTAAAACATACTCAAAAATACTATATTATTTTACTGAATGACAACTTAAATGTTTTTAATATACCTATTTCCAAATAAATCGACAGCTCAGACCAACAACATGTATGGATTGTTAATTTATTTCCCGTGTCACATCTTTCAAGAATACCGTGAGTGTTTAAAGAAAGCTGAGCTAAAAGAAACTTTCCAGATAACAACTCACCTGAATGTTTTGAACAAAAATGAGCAAAATTGAGAACAAACGATTAGATGGCGATTAACTTCTGGCCACAACCCTAACAACATGAAAATTAAGATTTTAATTATTGAATTCGTTGTTTTCTGCCTGGAAATACTAACAGAATATTTTTTAATTCAAAGAATCTTCATTATAAATTTTTGAATTTAAAAAATTAAGTGAAGGATATATAAGTGTACATAAAATTATAATATTATATAAAATTATACTATATAATAATGTTTAAATATGCTTAAATAACTAAAGTGTTTAAATATGTTTAAATAACTAAATTTAAATTATTTAAATGTAATTCTGATATAACGTTATTTCTTTCGTTTTAGTATCCATAAAGTAAGTAAATAAAGAATTTACTAAAATATTTTAATTATTTTACTTAGTAATGAAGAAAATGAATTATATGATTATGAAGAAGATGAACCAGACAAAATGGTGAAACACTAAAGGAGTTATAGTTCCGGATTTCTTAAATGAATTAGCTGATTGTGGGTGTCCTTCACCATGAATTATCAGACTTAAATTATGTAAACTTTCTTTCAACGAATGTCAAGAAAAATGGGAAAAACCAATGTTTTATCAATTAAGTAAAGTACTCGTCATACCTGAAGAATATTATTATTAATGTAAGATATGAATTAATTCTTTAAAATATATATATTATATTTAGGTATCTGTGTTTTATGGTGGGAAATGACATTGAAAAAGTATACCACAATAACAGTTGCCTAATTTATCAAGCCTGTGATGATAAAATGTTAGATAATATAAGTTAATTGCTTTTAAATCAATATAAATTTTAGCAATGATAGTTGACGCAGCAACAGAAACTAAGAAATACGTCCAATTTGCAAGATGTATTCCATGAAATCACTATCAAATGGCCTGATGTAGATGATAATTTTGAGATAGATTACCAGCAGAAGAGCGAGAAACCTTTTGTAAATTAAATATAATAGGGTTGGGTGGGTCCTCTTTATCCCTTAATTAATATATATTTACAAGCTGATCGTCGTGGTGGGCGGTTGTAATCCAACTAGTGGGAGGCCTCTGTAAATATATATTTGTGTTAGTGAAAACATTAATTAATTTGGTTATAGTGCCAATGACGCATGTATTTTGAAATTATACGTTTCGAATGTGCTGGTAGTTGACTACCCATGCTAGGTGTAATGTTCCGTACGGAGATTTATAATGTCCAGGTTCTTCTGACCCCACTTGGGGGAGGCACAGACGACCCTTGTGGACGCGAACAAATATCCACCGTGTCTTTCAGGCACAGATATTTGGTCACTGCTCATTAGGCCTGGCAATACTAAATGCATAAACTTTGCCTTGTCCTCTCTTGTCTTGATTTTTATCGTTTAAATATTAAAGTGTGTGTGATAAGTTTTATTTACTAACCTTAATAAACCATAATATGCTTTAAGATCGAAAACCCTTGCGACATATTGAGTGTGAGTAGTACCCTTGTGACCATTACCCATAGGGGGACAAAATATTTTGTCGGATAGACTATGAGTATATATAATAATAATTATAATAATAATAATAATAATAATAATATGAACAGTACCCCTGTGACTTGTTGAGTGTGAGAAGTACCCTTGTGTGCAGTACCCATAGGGGGACAAAATATTTTGTCGGATAGATTATGAGTATATAATAATAATAATAATAATAATAATAATAATAATAATAATAATAATAATAATAATAATAATAATAATAATAATAATAATAATAATAATAATAATAATAATAATAATAATAATAATAATAATAATAATAATAATAATAATAATAATAATAATAATTGTGAGGAGTTAAAATTAAAATACTAAATTAAATTAGTTCATGATTAAAATTTGCAAAGTTTTAATTGAAACTTAAATTATTTTAAGATATTAAAATTGAAATGATAATTGAAATTTTAAAATAAAATAATTTTTAATAAAATTGAAATTCAAGTATGAATGCGATGGTATGTTGATATTTGGTTGAAATTAAAATTTAGAAAATGTCCCAAGAATATTTGTTTATATAATCAGATTTAATGAAATATAATTTTGGATTTAATAGTCTTAGTAATTTATTTTGATGACCGAAGAATTAAATGTTATAGCTTCTAACATGGCGACCATTCCAACGGATCTGCTTATTGGAAGATTACTTCCAGAAAAATTCCACAGAGGAGATGACCTCGAATTATTTATCAAAGAATGTCAGAGGTTCTTTGAAATAACGAAGACACCAGTGAAGACCCAAATGGTACTAGTTATTACACTTCTGGACAGGACTTTGATTGAAGAATATGAAACCGCAGAAGGTAAAACCGTTGAACAGAAATTAAGAGCAGCTTTTCATCGACCAACTTCATTGATTGATGACTTAAGAGAAGCCTTGAACTACGAGCAAGGTAACGAATCAGCGGAAATATTTATAGAGAAAATATCAAAAATGACTAAAAAATTGGCCTCACACACTTGTAATGAGGAAGAAATTCAGAAATGTTTATTGACACATTGTGTAAGAGATAAAGAAGTCAGGAAAGAAATCGAAATGAAAGATCTCAAAACGGCGGAACAAATTAAAGAAACTATAAAGAAGATAGAAAAAGTTAACAAGGTTATTGAACAAGTAAACACGGTGAGATCAATACGACCTACAACTGGGGGAAGAACTTATAGAGATGTAGTACAAGTTGGAGCCACGAAGAGAGAAATCAACGAATGGAAACCAGAGACAAGAGTTAAAGTGATAGAATGCTGGACGTGTCAAAAACCGGGACACAGTAGCAGAGAATGTAATATAAAAAGAAGATTTCAATGTTATGCATGTGGTGTTGAAGGTCACATACGAAGAGAATGCCCAACAATCAAATGTCATAGATGCAATGCACGAGGACACAAAGAAAGAGAGTGCTACACAAATATGGAAAGACGAAATCAAGGAAGAGATCGAGACCAAAGGAAGATGTCAGGAGGAAGAATTCAAAGAAATACCTATCAACAAAGGGAAGATATGTATCAATCAAGGAACGTACATCAAAGACAATGGGGAAACCAACAATATAACAGAAAAGATATTGCAGCTATCGAGTCTGATGATGAGATGATGAATACAAAACAGTCAAGCCAGCCAGACGAGTATAACAGGGAGAATGACCCAAACGAGCACGCTCCGTCAAACGGGACATTAATCGGAGCAATTTACTAAGTAATATTGATTTCAACCAAAGAATGAATGCTAACGGTATGTGTAATTTAAGTATGTATGATGATTGTATGATTGATAAAGATTGTAGTGTTTTTGAACGTGATATTAATAATAATAGTAGTGTAGAAATTAAAAAGTCGAATGATAAGGAAATTCAGAAAAAATTTAAAGAGGAGTGTAAAGTAAATGAATTAGTAAAACACGAGGAAAGAACTATAGAGAAAATTTACAAATTCCTCAAGAAAAATGGAGACGTGTGTATTAATGAAATTGTAGAAGATACTAGAGAGCAGAATATTTTGTCAGTAGAAGAACAAAAAAGTCCAGTAATAACATATAATATAATGCAAGGTAGACCGAGTACAACACTGGATATCCAAGGGCGGAAAGTAGATTGTTTATTGGATACAGGAGCGCGAATTAATGTGATGGCTAAATCTGTAATTGATCGATTAGAAAATATCGAAATATTAGAAACAAGGGAATCGCTAAGATGTGCAAACAACAGTAGATTAGAAACTATGGGTAAAATAAACATCAATGTTAAAATGGGCAGTATTGAAAGAAATGTAACATTCATTATAGTAAAGAATTTAATACCAGAAATTATTGGAGGAGTAGAACTACAAAGGTTATTTGGTATAGAATTGAAATGTATACTAGAAGAACATGGAAAACGTAGTGATTTCATTTGCGAAATAGAAGCTAGATTTGGGCGGATTATAACAGATGAAGAAAGATTACGTCATGCCATCGACGTTTTAAAAGTTACCGGAAATAAGAGACTGCTAGAAATATTTCAGGCAAACAAGAATGTTTTTATGGCAGATAAATTGGACATTGGGTGTACCAATCTGATAAAACATAAGATCATCACGAAAGGAGAGCCAATAATGATTAAACCGAGACGTCAGCCAATAAATTTGGAAAACAAGATTGAGGAAGCAATAAAAAATCTAGAAAACAACGGAATAATTAGGAAGTGTAATTCACTGTGGAACACACCTTTAGTTTGTGTATGGAAGAAAGAGAAAAAAGACATCAGGCTTTGTCTAGACTTCAGACAATTAAACAAGATAACAGAAAGACAAGCATTTCCAATGCCAAATGTAGATGAAATTTTAGACATCCTACACGGATCCAGATATTTTAGCTCAATCGACTTGGGAAATGTTTATTACCAAGTGAAGTTAGATAAAGAATCTCAAGAGAAAACAGCATTCTCAACAAAAGAAGGACAGTTCTGTTTTAACAGGATGCCGTTCGGTATTGCAGCGGCACCAGGAACATTTCAAGAATTAATGACGAAAGTATTGAAAGATTTGTGGAAAGATGGAGTGATGGTATATTTAGACGACATCCTAATATTCACAAAGACAGAAGAAGACCATTATAACATATTTGGAAAAGTCCTAGGGAAGATCGCAACAGCAAGACTAAGATTGAACCCCGAAAAATGTCAAATATTTAGAAAAGAAGTGAAGTTTCTGGGACACATAATAAATAAAGACGGCATACAAACAGATAATACTAAGATAGAAGCAATACAATCATTTCAAAAACCAAAATGTGTGAAGAATCTGAGGAGCTTTCTGGGTATCTGTAACTATTATCGACGGTTCATAAAAGACTATGCAAAGAAGGCAAGAGCACTAGAAAGCATATGCGGAAAAAACAATGAGAAAATAAGATGGACAGAGATGTGTGAAAAGGCTTTCAGGGAAATGAAAGAAGCATTGATAACCGCCCCAGTATTGGTATTTGCAGATTTCAGAAAAGAATTTATATTAGACACAGACGCGAGCTTCGATACTATTGGAGCAGTTCTTTCGCAAAAGGATGAAAAAGGACATGAACATGTCATTGCATATGGTTCACATGCGATGAGCAGCCACGAAAAAGGATACTGCATTACCAGAAAAGAATTATTGGCAATATACTATTTTTGTAAACATTTCAACCATTACTTATATGGTAAGAGATTCGTACTGAGAACGGACCATAAAGCTATTACGTTTATGGTAACAACGAAGAAACCAATAACTGCTCAATTCCAGACATGGATCAACTATTTAAGCAGCCTGGATATTAAAATGGAATACAGGAAAGGAACAAGCCATACAAACGCGGATATGCTATCCAGGAAAACATGCGGAACATGTGTAGAGTGTATGATGGAACACGAAGACGCAAAAACCGGCAAAATTAAAACCAGAATATTAACAGTAACAGCAGAAGGCGGATATAACAAGTGGCAAAATGACAATATGAAGGTCCAAGAAATAAAGAATAAGTTAGAAAATAAAGATTGTAAGTTCATAATGGAAAACAACACGGTACTAACTAAGCAAGGTAAAATATGGATACCGTCAGATAATAGACAGAGGATGATAAAAGAAGTACACGTATTGCTGTGCCATGCAGGTGCACAGAAAGTAACAAAATATATCCAGAATAACTGCGACATGGAAAATTTAGCAACGGAAGTAAAAAAGGTAATTGAGAACTGCGAAAGATGTCAGAAAATGAAAACGATAACAACCAAGACAAAGGAGGAAACTCAAACAATAAAGAGTACAGAACCATTCGAGAAGATATATATGGATATATGTGGGCCATTGAAAGAAACGTTCAACAAAAAGAAATATATTTGCGGAATCATTGACCACTATAGTAAATACATCTCATTAACGGCCATAAACAAGCAAGACGAAAAAACAATTAGTGAGACGTTATTAAATAAATAGATATTAAAGTTTGGAGCTCCAAAAGAACTTCATGTAGATTGTGGGAAGAACTTTGAAGCAAGAAGTATAAAAGAACTAGCAAAGGCAGCTGGCATTGAATTAATTTTCTCAAGCCCATATCACCATAACACGAATGGTATTATTGAAAGACAATTCAGAACAATCAGAGAGTATATTAACGCGTCATTGAATGAAGGAGGAAGGAAAAACTGGGCTGATATAGTGCCAGAAATAGAATATACGTTAAATGCAACAGTTCAAAAAACAACGGGAGTAAGCCCAGCAGAGATTATATTTGGGAGGAAAATCGACAGAATGAAATGGTACTCGAATAAAGAAATAAATAGAGAAGATATGGAAAATAGAATAGAGGATAAAACACTAAAACCAAAAATAAGCAAAACAGTGAGAGATTTTGAAATGGAAGATGTGGTCTTGATCAAACAAGAAATTCGAAATAAAGACGATGCAAGGTGGGAAGGGCCGTACAAAGTGATAAAGAAAATACATGAACGGAGCTACTTACTTAAAGATCAAAATGGGAAGATGGTAGTCAGAAATGTTGAGAAGATCAAACATTTTAAAAAAGGGGGATGTGAGGAGTTAAAATTAAAATACTAAATTAAATTAGTTCATGATTAAAATTTGCAAAGTTTTAATTGAAACTTAAATTATTTTAAGATATTAAAATTGAAATGATAATTGAAATTTTAAAATAAAATAATTTTTAATAAAATTGAAATTCAAGTATGAATGCGATGGTATGTTGATATTTGGTTGAAATTAAAATTTAGAAAATGTCCCAAGAATATTTGTTTATATAATCAGATTTAATGAAATATAATTTTGGATTTAATAGTCTTAGTAATTTATTTTGATGACCGAAGAATTAAATGTTATAGCTTCTAACAATAATAATAATTATGATTATAATAATAATAAATGACCTTGAAAAAAATAAATGACCTTGATGAGTCATCACGATGAGTCATATGACCTTGACCTTGAAAATAAATGACCTTGATGAGTCATCACGATGAGTCATATGACCTTGGGAATGACCTTGGATGAGTGACGCGACCTTGAAATGACCTTCATGAGTCATGGTCTTTGTTTAAATGACCTTGATGAGTCATATGTCTTTGTTTAAAATTTGACTTTGACCGTGACCTTTAATTAAAAATTTGACCTTGACCTTGAAAAAGAAATGACCTTGAAAATATAAATGACCTTGAAAATATAAATGACCTTGAAAAATAAATGACCTTGATAATATAAATGACCTTGAAAATATAAATGACCTTGAAAAAATAAATGACCTTGAAAATATAAATGACCTTGATAATATAAATGACCTTGAAAATATAAATGACCTTGAAAAAATAAATGACCTTGAAAAATAAATGACCTTGAAAAAATAAATGACCTTGACCTTTTATTAAAAATTTGACCTTGATGAGTCATCACGATGAATCATATGACCTTGACTTTGACCTTGAAAAAATAAATGACCTTGAAAAAATAAATGACCTTGAAAATAATAAATGACCTTGAAAATAATATTTTGAAAAATGGTCTCGGGAAAACGTGAATAACTTTGCCGATGATGATACCTTCAATAGCTCATTCGAAAGGTCTTGCACTAAGCTTCAAAATAAGCTCTCGTCCAATAAAATCTGTTGGCGGGAACATTAATTTTTGGGATGAAAAAAAGTATGTCACCGCTAGACCAATTAATAATATTTGAATAATAATAATTTAACTTTGAAAAGATGGTGGTCATCAATTGTTAATAACATTAAAACTATTAAAGATATATAAGATACTTATAGCACATCTTAAAGGTCTTGCAATGGGCTTTAAGATGAGCTATCGTTCAATAACATCTGATGGTGGGAACATTAATTTTTGGGATGAAAAAAAGTATGTCACCGCTGGACCATTTAATTAAAACAAAAAATTAAATTAAAAAAATAAATGACCTTGACCTTGACCTTTTATTTAAAAAAAATTTTTTTTCCAGGGGGGGGGGGAGGGGGTATATGTGGCCTGGAGGGCCCCTGGTCTGGGGAGCCCCAATCCTACTACTTTCGTTAATTAAAATATGTTTTATCATTTAATAATTCATTTGTCCAATTATTTTAGATAATTAGTTTCAAGAAATATTATTTTCGTGTTTATTTTATTTATTTATTTATTTTTTCCGAAATATTAATATCCGGTTTATCTAAAATTAAATCATCGTTTTATTTTATAATAAATTAAATAATTTCTAATTAAAATTTTATTCGAATTGAATAATTACTAATTAAAATTTTATTCAAATTGAAATATTATTGTTATAATTTACGTTCTTGTTAGAATATAATGTAAATGTAAAATTAAAAAAAAAATAAATAAATAAATAAATAAAATAAATAATAATAATAATAATTAAATAACGTTAGTAATTAAAACAAAATATTAAAAAACAAATTAATTAATTAAATGTAATAAATTAAAAATGAACTAAAGTAAGTAATTAAAAATATAACATCATAAAATAATTAATTAATAAAATTAAAGAGAAAAAAAATAAAATAAATAAATAGAAGTAATTAAATAAAATTAAAATTAAAAAAAAATAATAATAATAATTAAATAGCGAAGGTAATTAAAATAAAATATTAATAAACTAATGAATTAATTAAATGTAATAAATTAAAAATTAACTAAAGTAAGTAATTAAAATATAACATCATAAAATAATTAATTATAAAAATTATAAAGAAAAAATTAAAAAGAAGTAATTAAATAAAATGTTAATTTAAAAAAAAAATAATAATAATAATAAATGATTCAATTGACCTATATTTGATCTTGATATTCCATGACCTTGAAAGTGTCCTGGAGTCCTTACTACATACTACTACTAATAATAATAATAATAATAATAATAATAATAATAATAATAATAATAATAATAATAATAATAATAATAATAATAATAATAATAATAATAATAATAATAATAATAATAATAATAATAATAATAATAATAATAATAATAATAATAATAATAATAATAATAATAATAATAATAATAATAATAATAATAATAATAATAATAATAATAATAATACTAATAATAATAATAATAATAATAATAATAATAATAATAATAATAATAATAATAATAATAATAATAATAATAATAATAATAATAATAATAATAATAATAATAATAATAATAATAATAATAATAATAATAATAATAATTGTTTCGACCAGTCAGAGGGGGATTGCCTCTGACTGGCATTTATTCGGATTTCTATCGCGTCTGTGTGCGCGGTCTGGTTAGACCGAATATTGTTGGTGTGCGCACACAGACGCGAGACGTGGATTGGAATGTAAGTTGTTGTGGGTAAATTGTTGCTTTGTTAATTTTTTATATTGATTTTGTGGTTAATAGAAACTTCCGGAATTGATGAAAATAGTTGTTTATCTGAAGAAGTTTTGAATCGAAAAGGTTTCGAATGTAAATTATTGAGGAAAATTCGGGAAGTTTAAATTGGTACATGAAATGGAAGATTTTAATTACAAATTTATTAAAGCTTATGATGTTCCAAACCAAGATCTGATTTCTTATTTCGATGAAACCCGTGAATTCATTGAAAATGGCAGAAAGTTTGGTGGAGTATTGGTTCACTGTCTTGCTGGAATATCAAGAAGTGGAACTATTTTGACGGCTTATTCAATGAAACATTTTAAAGTTGGTCCAAACGATGCGATTGAGACAATTAAGGAAAAGTCATTTATATGTCCAAATGATGGATTCATGAAACAATTAAAGATATATTTCAACGTGAATTGTAGTGGTGATTACCAAAGTGATGAGTACAAACAATTTATCCGCTTATTGTCTCCAGATGAAAGCAACAAATGCGCAAATACAGTTTCTCAAGCTCTATTTATTTTATCAGCATCTTCAAAAGATCTAGTTCAATTCAAATGTAGAAAGTGTCGATTTTTATTATGCGACAATTCAAGTGTTGTTGAGCACAGTAAGATGAAAGCTTCGAAAGCGATAAATGAAAACACGGTTTGCAATGAGGAAATATTTATCGAAGCTCTTCCTTGGATTGATAGCAGCAATGCAGACGGTGAAATGAAAATGACAGTGTTAAAGAATAAAAATTTAATGAGTTATTCTGAGCTTATACATGGTAGCAGAGCGTGGTTCTGGCTAGCCAGCCGGACCAAGGTAATAGTTTATTGTATAATGTATTTTTTGTATTTATATACAAGATTACGTGATTATTTTGTGAATTATTTTATGAATTATAATATGTGTTATATTTTTATTGTTGAAACATTTCCCCTAGGGCCTGCCCTCCCTAACCCCATTAGAGGTGGATTGGCGCGGGTATTTGTCAAAATAATAACAGGGAAGACAATTACTCTCGAAGTTGAATCTAGTTACACGAGAGAAAATGTTAAAGCGAAAATACAAGATAAAGAAGGTAATCCACCTGACCAGCAACGATTAAATTGCGCGGGAAAACAATTAGAAGATGGGCGAACATTATCTGATTATAATTTTCAAAAGGAGTCTACTTTGCGTTTAGTTTTGCGATTGAGGGGTGGAATGCAAATATTCGTGAAGACACTGACAGGAAAAACAATAACTTTGGAAGTAGAATCAAGTGATACTATTGAGAATGTAAAGGCTAAAATTCAAGAAAAAGAAGGGATACCCCCAGGGCGACAAAGACTTAATTTTGCCGGGAAAGTATTAAAAGATGGCCTAACGTTGTTAGATTATAACGTTAGGAAAGAAGCCACGGTACATCTGGTTTTGGGGCTGGCAGGGGGAAGTCCAGTATCAGATGCGGAGTTCGAGGCAGGGTACAAGAGACGAACCGGGTGGAAGATTTCGTTAGGGCGTCTACGTAACCGGGCCTTAGGAGATGGATCGGACCCGGGGGAAGATCAAAGGAGAATGGAGGCATACGAAGATAAGTATGAGGAAGTGATAAACGAATTGGAGGAGCTGAGGAATAATGCTCGGGAGTTAGGGCGGGAGAAAGAAGAAAAGGAAATTGAGGCAGATCTGAAACGGTTAGAAGCGGATTTCAGCAGAATCGGTGATCTGGTCCTCACGCAGAAGGAAGAGAGTTTTAGAGTGGAGTCGCGGAAGGGCACAGAAAAATCATTTAGGAGCGAAGAGCCCAATGAGAAACAGAAGTGCATAATGGGTTTGAAACCCTTGCAGTTGCCGGTATTTAATGGGAAGGTCATGGAGTATCCTGGATGGAGGGCAATTGTGAGAGCCTGCATCGAGGACACGGATGAGCCGAGTGAGAGAAAGTACTTGTACCTGAGACAGTACTTGGAAGGGAAGCCGCTGCAATTAATTGCCTATATTGGATATGGCTCGCAGGCTTTCGAGGCGGCGATGAAATTACTTGACGAAAGGTATGGGGGACCAGAAAGATCCTATTCCATGATGCTGGATGCGGTGCAGAGGTTCTTCCCAGTGAGGCTCAACGTCTTGGAGGACCTAGAGCGGTTTGAAGAGCTGCTAGGAAACCTCATCCTGAATTTCGAGGATCAGAAGAGAGAAGGCGAGCTGAACAACGGAATGTTGTATCACCAACTGCTGAAGAAGCTGCCAGAGACCATGCTGATTCAGTGGTCACGCCATTGTGATTCGGGGAGAGAGGGAAATGTGCAAACGCTAGCCGAGTGGATCAAAACAGAAGCCGATAGGCATCGAAAAGCCTTGAATATATTGTTTGGGGAGAGAACTCCAGGGAGTAGGAAGGATGTGTGGGACATTGAAAAAGTTCACAAACTTCATGGAGAGAAAACCAATTGCAAGTAATTAAGCTTCAAGATGTTCGCATTTGGCTCAGAGTTATTTTGCGGTAACGGAAATGTTAAATGACGAGTTACATGCAGTTCGGGGAATTGAAGGAACAAAACTCGACAGGAGTAAGTCATCTAATGAAGAGCAAGGAGGTCAGAGTCATTTAGATGGGCAAATACCCAATTCTGGGGATACTAACGAATTAATTAACGGCATTGCAATCAGACAAAATTTCTTTGAGAATAACGAAATAGAGTCCATAGATGTAATCAATCCTTCCGATTCAAAAAATGATTCAGATATCGAAAATAATGAAGATGAAAATGACGGAGAAATGATTATTCATGATGTAGATAATTCTGAAGAAATGGATTATATTAAAGAAGGTGACGAAAATGATGAAACACATGAAAACAAAAATGCTAGCGAAGATGGAGATAGTGAAAGCAATGAATGTGATAATTTACAATCTAACGATATTATAAATCAGGATGAAATAGAGCAAAATCGAGTCAATGAGAACGAGAATAATTATTCTGAATTTGTAAAAAGTAATACTGAACTATTAGATAAAGATTTTGATAAAGGAGACCAAGTTACAGCAGATGAATTAGAAAATATTGTCAAAAGTCACAATCAAGAAGAAAATTTTGAAAGTAAAGTTGATGAAATTGAAGTAGTTGTGTCAGACAAGAATGAAAATCATAATAGTCATTTAGGCACAGATGTTGTCGACATTAATGTTATCGAAAGACCGAATTCTTTGGTAGAAGATAATTTTCAAAACATGGAAGACTTAGTTAATGTTCAAACGGATTCTGCTTCCTCAGAAAATCATTTAGAAACTGATCGAATTATGCCAGATTCTGAGAGCAATGACAGTGATCTTAGAGTCGATATTGGTAAAGATCATACATCCGACACAGCTAAAGATTCTGAACAAAATATAGTCACTCAACCAACGTCTGCTTTAGATGATATCATTGAAGACTATTCACCTGGTTCCCCTTTATTAAATGAAATGCAACAGGGAAAAGTGGGGACTATTGAATTGGCGAAACATGCAGGAAGGATAATGGAGATATTGCAGCGAAACAGAATGAAAAGTGGCAGGGGCTTGGTCGAGTATGGCGATGGTGGGAGGAGAATCCACCATGATGTATCCAGAAAGGTGCGTGGTGCGGCGGCCTATACAATAGCAAGATGGGTGTGTGAGGGGTATTGGAGAGAGGCAAAAGGAAAGGTTCCTCTGAAGTAATTTGGTGGTTGATCCGCTAGAAGGGATCAAGGAGGGGGGAAATGTTTCGACCAGTCAGAGGGGGATTGCCTCTGACTGGCATTTATTCGGATTTCTATCGCGTCTGTGTGCGCGGTCTGGTTAGACCGAATATTGTTGGTGTGCGCACACAGACGCGAGACGTGGATTGGAATGTAAGTTGTTGTGGGTAAATTGTTGCTTTGTTAATTTTTTATATTGATTTTGTGGTTAATAGAAACTTCCGGAATTGATGAAAATAGTTGTTTATCTGAAGAAGTTTTGAATCGAAAAGGTTTCGAATGTAAATTATTGAGGAAAATTCGGGAAGTTTAAATTGGTACATGAAATGGAAGATTTTAATTACAAATTTATTAAAGCTTATGATGTTCCAAACCAAGATCTGATTTCTTATTTCGATGAAACCCGTGAATTCATTGAAAATGGCAGAAAATTTGGTGGAGTATTGGTTCACTGTCTTGCTGGAATATCAAGAAGTGGAACTATTTTGACGGCTTATTTAATGAAACATTTTAAAGTTGGTCCAAACGATGCGATTGAGACAATTAAGGAAAAGTCATTTATATGTCCAAATGATGGATTCATGAAACAATTAAAGATATATTTCAACATGAATTGCAGTGATGAAATCAACAAATGCGCAAATACAGTTTCTCAAGCTCAATTTAATTTATCAGCATCTTCAAAAGATTTAGTTCAATTCAAATGTAGAAAGTGTCGATTTTTATTATTCGACAATTCAAGTGTTGTTGAGCACAGTAAAATGAAAGCTTCGAAAGCAATAAATGACAACACAAGTTGCAATGAGGAAATATTTATCGAAGCTCTTCCTTGGATTGATAGCAGCAATGCAGACGGTGAAATGAAAATGACAGTGTTAAAGAATAAAAATTTAATGAGTTATTCTGAGCTTATACAATAATAATAATAATAATAATAATAATAATAATAATAATAATAATAATAATAATAATAATAATAATAAGAATAATAATAATAATAATAATAATAATTATAATTATAATAATAATGTTGAGGTCTGTAAATTAAAATTAAAATTTAAATAAAATTTAGGATAATAATTCAAATAGAAAGTAAGCGAAGAAAGAAGACAAATTAAAGCGCGATCGCGCACAGAATCAATAGTAAAGGAAAGTGTGATCGAAACAGTATTAGAAAATGCCAAAAGCAATTACGAAAGCCAAGAATCCGGAAATCCGAGAAAAATCAACAAATGGAAAAATCATCGAAATCGAATGGGAAAAACGGGACAGGTATAGATTAGCTAATTGTCAACAAGATGATGGTTAGGGATTTATCAGAAAATGGTTAGGAAGGGTCGAAAAACATTCAAATGTATGAAAACAGAAAACGTTAATTAATTAATTAATTGGCTGATGGAAAACCCGAGCTAATGGGAAACCCGAGCAAATAGAGAACCCGAGAGATAAAGGAAACCCGAGCTGGGTAAACAAGAAGGAAAGCAAACAGAAGGAAGATTTGGGCCCATTTGCTTGACACAATGATTAATGGGAAAAGAGTAAGGAAGAGATAGCGCGCGTAGGAAGACCGGTAGGGCCATTAATTATCTGGATTCGTTGGAACATTATGGGTGACAGCAGAAGCAAATACGTAGGAGCAAATGGCAAACGAAAGATTGGTGCGGCAATAACCATTTGTCATCCTGATTTCGAGGAGTATATAAGCAAAGGGAAAATCAGAGAAAATCGGCATTTTGCCTCAGCTAGGGTTCGAAGAATTAGACTGTGGGAAAAGTTGGTAAACGAATTAGGAAAGTAGGGGAAAAAAGAAATAGAATTAACAATACGGAAAGGTTAAAAGGAATCAAACCAAACAGAAACCGTGAATCTAAAGGAATAAAGTTGAATATTGTCTATTTACAGAGCATCAACGCCGAGCGGAGAATCGTATAAAACTTTGATTAGTAATTGTAGCGTGATAATAAATTGTGAACCTGTTGTTTCAATATACGTTGGGTCGTTCATTGTTTTGATTTAAAGAACACAGGAGTCAGAGAGAACCGACTTGAAATAATCCAAAACCCAACAATAATAAGCTCAGGTGATTGGAATAATCTAAAAATTTTAATTATATAATTCAATATACATTCTTGAAATTTGCACTTTCACCTTATAATTTATTCATTTAATTAATAATAAATACATTTGACAAATTTATGAAGTAGATAACCATAAAATATCAAACTCTAAAGTTCATTTCATAAAATGTCTATGAGATAAATATTCTATTTCAATTTTCATTTTTTAAACTTCATTTTATAATAACATTTAAACAAAACATTTATATAGCAAAAAATTAGACAAACATAAAGAAACATAAAATGTGAGCGTCCAAACATTTGATAAACTCAGTGAAAATGAGAGCCTTTGTGACTCTACAAAACGTTTTGATATTAAAATATTGAATGTTTCTTTGGATATTATTGTTGGAAATATGATGAAGAGGTTTCAAGGAGCTTCTAAAGGTGCAAATTTATTTGCTGCTTTGAACCTAAAAACATTATTTTAAATAAAATATTTTAATAATCGATAAATAATAATAATAAATTGGCTGCTCTCAAGCGATTCTATCAAATGCATTTTCACCTTCAATTATAAGAAATGCCCATTTGGTAATTTTATTATAAAATGGCTGCCATAATATCTGATCCGCATTGATATAATAGATCAGATAATGATAGCAATTGTGAGATGCCCTCGGTGATGTGTTGTTATGTTCATAATGAGAGCTGTTCAATAAATAATTCAATTTCATATCAATAATGTTAATTTTCACTGTTTTCCTCATTTATTTCTGGCGGCAATTCCGATATTATTAATATTTGAGGGGAAATTGGTTTAGAAATCTCAAATAGCCATTTCAATCTCAATTTGTAAACAAAGCAGCGTAACAATTGAGGGGAAATTAAAATGCAAAATTTGACTTATTGTAATGAAAATACAAATTAAAAATGTTTCCAAATTTAAAATAAATATTTTGAATATGAAATGAAAAAGCAAAAATTAAAATCAAATCGATAGTACAAATAAATCAATTTTTTATTCAATTTTTTGTTAACATTTGTCATAATTTTTCAATTTTGCACCTGAGCAGCAATTTGTCAGTTTTGGTTGCAAATTTATAGATTGATATGGCAGGAGCATTATCATAATATATCACAATTGGATCATTTCTGTCATTTGTGGGCTTCCTCCATGCGGCAGCATCAGGGTAATCTGAATATTTTACTGATTTACTCATCCAAATGTTGCCATTTGCTGGATCGATCACATCAACATTTACCGCATGCTTGAACGGCCAATCCAATTGCTCATCATTTTCCCCACTCATCAAATGGAAACCAACCCAAATTACATCACCATACAAATTGCTAATCCACACCCCCAAGCACATTTTGTAACCGCTTGGCCCGGAATAAAATGCCTCGCTATAAATCCCTTGATCTCTCTCTTGTTGTGATAATTTATCAATTTTCCATTCCACAAATCCGTAATTTATACATTTTTCATTTCCTAATTTTGTTTCAATCAACTGAATTTCATTGGCGCATTTCGCCATTTCAAGCTGCAACTGAATCTCAAATTCAAACTTTTCAATAAATCAATAAATCACCTTTGCATTCTCATGTTGCAGCCGCTGCTCGCATTTCTCTTTCATCTCATCAATTTGCTGTTGACATTTTGTTTCAATCGCCTCAATTTGTTGCCTGAGCTGCTTTGCATTTACACATCAATAACAAATCAATAACAAATCAAATCAATAATCAAACTTGATTGATTGATCCAATATTTGTCTCCATCTCCATTCTCAATGAGCGATTCTCATTCTTCACTACCACCATTTCCTCATTCAATTCTTCAATTTCTCCTGAGTTGTCCGCCTCTTTCCTTTCAATATTGCACAATTTCACCTCCAATCACAAATAGCAATAAAATTAACTACAAAATAAATATTTACATTGATATTATCAACTTGTTGTTTGAATTGTCTCATTTCACATTTCAATTCGCTAATTTCCTTTCTCAATTTCACATTTTCATTCAATATTGATTCCATCTGATTGGATAAATTATTGATATGATCAATCAACAAATTGCTGTGGTCATAATTATTCTCATTGAGATGGCCTTTCATCCCAACATTGCCCACATCATTCATTGCACATCCTATTACATTGAATGGGCAGCTGATAGGCCGCTTGTCGCATGTTCTCATGTGGCTCTCCATCACCTCTAATTCATCTTTGAATTGACAATTTGGCCTTGGGCATCTCACTATCACTTCTGATATTCGAATGTTAGCATGATTGTCTGCTACAATATCATTTGCAAAATTTATCATTTTCCTTTCACAGCGTTTTGCTGCTCCTGGACAGAATTTATCTTTTCCATCCAAATAATGCTCAATGCAATCATAACAAAAGCGACAACCGCAAGGAGCATTGCAAGCATTTATCATTAAACATTTGCAAATGCTGCATATCAATTCACTGCTGATTTCATTATCAAATTCAAATTTATTTTCTTGCATAATTCTCCAAATATTTGAAAACATTTTATCTAAATTTATCAAAATAATTATTTAATTGACAAATAATTAATAATGTAAAAATAAATCAATTAAATATTTAATTTATATATTTCATATTATGCAATTATCAAATTATTTCAGCGTTTTACAATTTTTATAAATCATAATTAATATATTAATTATTTCCTCTTACATTTCAAATTTATACAATTTACGTTTTGATGTAGATAAACAATCATTTTATTAATATTGAATTTCAGATCAAATTGTTAATAGAAAATTTTATATTAAATTTTTTTATACTTTTTCAATTAATTTATCAATGAAATTCTGAAAATATTAATTAAAAATTAAAAAAACATTTTCGGAAATTACAAATGATTATTTATATCGAAATTTGCAGACAAATCGTAACAAATAAAAAAAAATTTAGATGAAAAAATTAGACAAAATATATTAATTAATTGTTTTTCGAAATCATAAAAAAATATTTTATATATAAAATAAAAACTTAAAATTCGAATATTTTATGAATTTATTTGAACAAATCAAAAATGGTGTGAAAACACAAATAACTTGTAGACAAAATCTATATATTTAAAAAGTAATATTTTGCATTATTTATGAAATGTGAGATTGTGGCCTTCAATCTAATTATTGCTTCAAGGTTAAAAGCGTTTAAATAATCAAAATCACTAATAACAATCAACCGGTCAATTGAAATAAAACTAATCAAAGATTTTATGAAAAGAATTCACAAAAATAAATAGGGAAAAATCAATATTTTTGTATAATAAACAAATAATTAAAAATTAAATATTAATTTAAATCATTAAAATAAAAATCTGTAAAACAGTTAAATTCCGGGAAATATTTAGTGAGAATGGAATGCAAATATCTCCCTGTATGTGAACGGAGGAGATTTAGAGAACATTCACTCATCCTAGCCTTTCACAAGCATTGAGCATGAATTTGTCATTTACTGTCAACTATCATCAACTCATACAAGCAGGCATCATGCACACCAATCAAATTATTCTCAATTATTTGATGAAATATATATTGATAGGGATATATTTCCATGAGTAAGCTTTCCTTTATTTGATATATTTTTATTTACCATATTTCTTATCGCTGTCATTTATATCAAACATATTTTATTATTTATTCATTTTGTTGTATTTATTTATGCCCCTCAGCATTTATCATAGGCAATAAACTTTAGAGACAATGAAACATATTTAAATATAAATATCGAAATAAATGGCAGAAAAGGATAGTTCATGACTGAAAACAAGATTTGGTATCGTATATAAGTAACAATATGTAATTAATTAAGAATTAAAAAATTTGAATAACGATAATATATATTTACAATTTTAATGAGATATTTGAGATGGATAGGAAGAACACAACCTTTGAATATTTGGTGGAATATTAGATAATGAGACTCGCATTTCGTCATCAAGCATTTTTAAGCTTCCTCGGTGCAATGTCTTTAAGTTTGACATTGTTGAGAAGGATACTTCACAAATGTAAGTAGTAGAAAACTGCAGAAGAATTTTTAACGCTTTTTTGCCTATGTTTGGATGTCTTTTCGAAACGCAAATCTAAAAGTTGTCTAAGTCACCCTCTCGTACATTATTAACAGACTCCGATCATTTTTAATTCAGCTTATTCTTCTTCTTCAACAGTTGAAAAGTTACTCAGCGCAGTTGAAGGAAATGGATTTCTGATCCAATCATATTCTTTAATTTCAACATTTGGGAATTAATGATGAATTTTCTCTCCAAGCAATGTTAGATGGTCAACAATTAGCGTGCTGATATCGCATTTTAGCTCGCACTCAGCAGTTTTGGAAAACATTTCAAAATTTTCTAAGTTGTCTAAGTCACCTTCTCGTAGACATTCTTAATCATGAGCGTTTAAACACTGAGTCTACCATTATTTTGTACATCCAAACGCCAACACATCTAACTATAAATTTCAATTATCCACATAACATTTAAGAATAGATCAAAGTGGAAAATAATTGAAGTATCATATAATTACATAACATGAGAAAGGTCTATTTAACGTCCTATCATATGTAAAAGTTAGTGCATAAAACTAGTTCTGTTCCATATCATTTAAGATATTTCTAAATTACAAGAATCTGTAATATATAAATATTCTTAATTAACTTTTGGTAATAATTTCTAAAGAATACGAACAAATTGATGCATGATTTATGATAAAATTCTATAATCGCATAACTTAAGAATTTAATATTTATATTATTAATTATTCAACTATCAATTTTAATAAAATTTTCTTAATTCATCCAACCTAATAATTATTTTCTAACAAGTTTCAATGTTGTTTTAATATTTCAATTTTAATTAAGCTTCAATTCTTTTTTAATTTATTTATATGAAAAAAATTTAAATTTCTAACAAGTTAATAATAAAGTATATTTATTAAATTGTTTATATATTTTTTTCAAACTTCTAATCATGTCAATTAAAAATTGTCATGACATTCATCAAAAATTGGTGAGGGAAGGTTCGAGCTATACTCTAGAAGATGTTAAGTATGGAATAGATAAACTCCATGAAATGCCTAATTCATTAATAGTAATTAATATTCCTAAAACAATATTTGAGAGCTATCAGCATAAAGTTTCTGAATTTTCTTTATTTCCACATTTCTTTAACTCGACAATTATAGATTGAATTCGAAAAGATTTTCAAAGAATTCGATCACGATTGCAAATTCATATATTTGCAGGGATTTCACCGAGTGAAGATTTTAATGAAATCGAATGATGTTGCTTTATTGGCGAAAATCAAAGCAAATGAAATATTTGCTGATGGTCATTTACTGATATCGCCAGATGAACGGAAATCGAAAACTGAATGTTTGTTTGCAAATGTTACAAATGCAATGGATTATCTCGAATTGCCGAAAAAAGAGAAGCAGTATCTCATCTCGCCGCCAGCATCGCCTCCAGATGATTGGGAACCGAAATTAGAAGCAACCCCCGCAATTAATTATGACTTGTTAGCAGCAATCGCTTCTTTGTCACCTGGTAAAAATTTTAAATTTTTATTATAAATAATATTTTATTTCAATGCCATTTAATTAATTAATTAATTATTTTAATTATGTTAATTTTAAAAATTAATTAATTATTTGGATTTAATAAATAAATTTAAAAAATTAACTATTAATTAGAAATATTTTAATTTGGAAAATATGTCCAGAATATCAGTTATTTTTAATTATTTAATCTGATTTTATTATTTATTTGAATTTAATAAATTAAAATTATTTATTAATTATTTATATTTAACTTAAATATTTATTATTAATTAAAAAGTTTTTAGAGAATTAGAAATATTTAATAATTCATTTTAAAAGAGTTATTCAAATAATAAAATAATCGAAAATTAAAATTTCAAATATTTTATATTTAATTAAATTAATTAATTAAAAATTATTAATCTAATTAATTACTCGATTTTTTTATTAATGTTTAAAAAATAAATATTAAAATTTGACACATTTTATAAATCCATTTAATTAATTAATTAATTATTATTTTAATTCTGATAATTTTAAAAATTGATAAATTATTTGGATTTATTAAATAAATTTAAAAAATTAATTATTAATCAGAAAAGTTTTTATATTTAATTTTCAATAATTATTCATAAATTAATTAAATTAATTAATTATTAATTATTATTTTTTTCAATTAAAAAATATCAAAGTTAATTAGTTATATTTAATTATTTAATCTAATTCTATTTCAATTTATTTAATTATTTCAGTTAATTAATTATTTAAATTTAACTTAAAAATTTATTATTAATTAAAAAGATTTTTTGAAATAAATAAATAATCGAAAATTAAAATTTTAAATATTTTATATTATTATTTAAATTAATTAATTAAAAATAATTAATCTAATTAATTACTCGATTTTTTTATTAATCTTTAAAAAATAAATATTAAAATTTGAAAAAATTTCTTTTTTATTTAATTTTAATTTTAATTCTCATAATTTTAAAAATTAATTAATTATTTGGATTTATTAAATAAATTAAAAAAATTAATCGAAAGTTAATTGATTTAATCGATAAATATATAATATTTTAAAATTTAGTTTAATTACGTTATTTATATTTTTGTTTAAATTGATTAAGATGTAATATTTCTGATTTTTATTTAATCGATAATTACAAAATATTTTAAAATTTGGTTTAATAAATAATTACGTAATTTCTTTAATTTTTGTTAAATTCGATGATGATGTAACATTTCTGGTTTTGATTTAATCGATAATTATATAATATTTTAAAATTTAGTTTAATCAAAAATTACGTTATTTATATTTTTGTTTAAATTGATGATGATGTAATATTTCTGGTTTTGATTTAATCGATAATTACAAAATATTTTAAAATTTGGTTTAATAAATAATTACGTAATTTCTTTAATTTTTGTTAAATTCGATGATGATGTAACATTTCTGGTTTTGATTTAATCGATAATTATATAATATTTTAAAATTTAGTTTAATCAAAAATTACGTTATTTATATTTTTGTTTAAATTGATTAAGATGTAATATTTCTGATTTTTATTTAATCGATAATTACAAAATATTTTAAAATTTGGTTTAATAAATAATTACGTAATTTCTTTAATTTTTGTTAAATTCGATGATGATGTAACATTTCTGGTTTTGATTTAATCGATAATTACAAAATATTTTAAAATTTAGTTTAATCAAAAATTACGTTATTTATATTTAATCCTTGCCCAAATTTTAATTAATTATTATCATTATTATTGTTATTATTATCATTATTATTGTTATTATTATTATTATTATTGTTATTATTATTATTTTTGGACAAAATTGTAATTAGGATTTGTAGTGTATTAATTTTGTTATTATTGTGTTTATTATATAAAAAAATAAATAAATAACTATATAGTGTAATTCCCTATAATAAATTATTACTATAGAGAATTACAAATTTAAAAAAATAAAAAATTCATTAAGAATAACTTTGGGAATAACCTGTAAAAAGATTAACGAAGTAAGAAAGCCTCAATCATCTGAAGCAATTTTTTGATTTCCAACAAAAATCAGAATAATCGAAACTCGAAGATTTAAAGTACGAAAGGTTTATATTTAAATAAACGTTTTTTAAAGTAAAATTAGTTTGTTATATTTTGGGTTAATTTAATATTTATTTTGGTTGTATACACGCAATTTAATCAACACACAATCACCCAGCTGTGCCGAGACAGTATTTTTAAAGGAGACTCGGCCGTGCTCTACAAATTCTCCCAATACTAACATTTACAACAAAATTAAAATAATAAACATAATAAATAATAATCAAGCCAATAATAAACATAATAAATAATAACAAAACCAATAAAATAACACTAAATATTTCAATTTCCACGTATAATAAATTTAAAAAATTTCCAAAAGAAATATATGATTATATATTGGATACTTCTTCGGAATTAATTATTTCCAGCTCAAGAAATCCATAGAAATGTGTAAGTTTCTCAATAAACTTTAGTTAATTATATAAAAGTTTAGGCTTACATTTAAATAATAAATTAAATAAAAAATTGACTTACTTTTTTTTATCATAAATTTATCATAAAATCTAAAAGATAATTTCAAATAGTTATATTAAATGAAAGAAAATCAGAATAAATCATTTAAAAATACATAAAATTTAATATTAAAACAAAAGCAAAGATTAATTGACCTATCTTATTTAATGTCTATAAAATGATTATCAAATGCGCTTTGGTGTAATTTTACATTTATCAATTTTAAATTTATCATAATTTAAAAAGAATTTTAAGTTTATGCTTCAGTATTGCTAACATTTGTTAATTAGTGGAGTAAGCATCGTGAAATGGTGGAAGAGAAGGTACCAGTTGCTTTTTCACTGAGCTGTTCTCGATGCATGCTCTCACATTCAGTAGAATGATTTCGGCGAGGGTCTAAAGCAGGGGTGGCCAACCTTTTTGGTAAAAGGGCCATTAAAATATTTTTGAATAATGCGGCGGGCCGCAGGTTTGAAAGGCGTAAATTTTTAACTAATGCTTTTGTGCTAATTCCAACTAAGGAACAGGAGATGCGCAGTAATAGCCCGTAGTGGGGTCTGAGACAACCGCTAAAAAAACAATAAAGCATTTGCGTGCATGTTAAATAAATTATGCTTTTTAGGTACAGGATAAACTGGCACTATTTATACTTGATAGCCCTGATTATAAAGCATAAAAGTTTCGTTTTTTTTGATAAAAAGTTTTATAGTTTGTTTTGTAATTATTAACTATACTAAATTAACTAAATTTTTAAAATACCCGCCTTACTTTTTTTTAAATTACATAATAATTTTAATTTGTTTAAATCGTTGATTATACAATAATATTTTTTGTTATAATTATCGATTATGTAATAATTTTACTTATACATCTTTCTCACTCATTCATTCATCTTTATTAAAATAGTTTCAAACCAACATGCTTTAGTCATCAATAAATCGAGTAAGGGTAAGAAATTATTTAGAATCAACAAGTAACCCACAGACCTTAGTGTAATAGATGTTAATACATATTACAATAAACCCACTCACATGCGTATACATATATTAAACCACGCACATATTAATATTATTATTCAATACATACAAGTCATAGAGGTTAAGCACATACGAACCAATGAAAATCATACATTGATATTGCATCTTTATTGCATATGAGTAATATCAAAACTGTAAAATTCATTACATCATTGAATAATAACTTCTATTACAATATTTTAAACTATATGCAATCACTAATTATTGCAAAATAATAAATTATTTCGGTTAATGGTTAGAAAATTAATAAAAATATTACAATAACTCAAAACAATTTAACGAAATCTTTCAATAAATTACAATAATGATATAAAGTATTCATTAAGTTGCAATAAAGTGGGAAATTATTTCGGTGAATGGCAGCAATTTAATAAATATTTTACACTAAATTACCACAAAATTATGAAACCTTTCATTAAATTACAACAAAGTATTTACATTTTTCATCAATTTGCAACAAAGTAATAACATATTTTGTAAAAATTTCAACAGTTGTAAAATATTTAAGCAATTTGTAACAAGATTATAAAAATATTGTAACAAAGTAATAACATACCGATAACTAGTTAACTATATGCGTTAGCACTGTACGCAAAACTGTTCATATTTTTATTAGTGTTTTTTATTTGGGGTATGTGAGATTTTGTATCAGGATATTAAATATTTATATCAATTCGAATTTCTATTTGTCACAGTAAATATTATTAAATTAAATTTCTCTCGGTTTATGAACTTAAAAATAAATTATTATTGATAATAATAAATCTTATTGATAAATATATTATTTTTTAAGTTTATTCATTTCTCAATTATGTTTCGCAATATTCTATAAATTGATAATATGTTAATGCACTACTAAAACCTACTAATTTCTGCAAAAAATTCATAATTAATTTGAGTAATATGTTAAATTTAATAAAACTTATGATTTTTATAGCTTAAATATTATTTTAAAAAACATAATTTAAAAACTTTGTAAGTTTAATTTTAATCTATTTTAAAAAATTAAGATTTCTAGTTATAATAAATGAAGTTTCATAATTTTTGAAAATAAATGAGTGGTAAATGTGAATAATTGTCAACTCAAACAATAGAATTTAAAACCTTACAAAATGACATCATTATTTATTCACACTCAAACACTGAAACCTTTTTCATCCAAATTTTATATACACATTTAAAACAATATAAATCTATACTTAAGAAAAACTATATATATATATATATATATATTGCACTGAAAGTATGCGTCTTATCACATGTAAACCCTCATACTATTTTTATAATTATTTAAACTATAAAAATCAAGACAAGAGAGGACAAGGAAAAGTTTATGCATTTTGTATTGCGAGGCCTAATGAGCAGTGACCAAATATCTGTGCCTGAAAGACACAGTGGATATTTGTTCGCGTCCACAAGGGTCGTCTGTGCCTCCCCAAAGTGGGGTCAGAAGAACTTGGGCATCATAGTTCTCCGTACGGAACAATACGCCTAGCGTGTCAGGGTAGATAAAGAGGGCCCCCCCCCCAACCCTATTATATTTAATTTACAAAATAATGTTTTTAAAAGCCTTCTACGTCAGTTTCTCACTCTTCTGAATTTTCTCTGGAATTTGTCGGTAATCTAGATTATTATTATTTAAATTATTATTATTATAATTATTAGTATAATTAATAATTATTATCATTATTATTATTCTGAGAACAAATTCTAATAATATCAAGAAATTTGTATTTATTTTTTCATTTTAATCACTATTATCAATTAATTACTATGAGTTGGCGAAGTCCTAAACAAAGAAATCTATTCAACATTGAACCATCTAATAAAACAGAATATGAGCATCCTCTAAATTAATTAATAAAATATTTTTATTAGGATAAAGAAATAAACCTAGTTCTTTCCGAATTTCATTTATATATCCACAAGTAATGACAATAAGTTGGATTCATCTATAAATTTATATCACATTTATTATTTAAAGTTAAACTACCCATTAATGACTGAGATAATGTTTCACAAACAATAAACTGTAGTTCTCTAGATAGAAACGAAAGAATTTTCAAAAAAGCCACTAAAATTTTATCACAAATAATATTGAATAAATAATTTTGAAATTCTGTTCTAAAATAGAGTTCTAAAATTATTTTATATACAAATTAACTTTACTTTGAATTTAAAAAACTAACTATAAAATTTACTTTTATATTTAAACAAAGTTTTAAACAAGTTAAAATCAAATTATTTTTCGTAATAATGATTATTTAAAGATGATGAACTATAAAATTAATATTATTATTACTTGAAAATATTTTTATTTGTTATTGAAAATTTAGTTTTCTTACATAAATTATTACCAAAATTATTTAATATCTTTATAAAAATATTTAAGCATAAGTAAATAACATTAATTAAATTAATCTTAATTTTAATTTATATCAAATCATTAATTCACTAACAACTAGATACCGTTTACTTAGTACAAGATATCAACAACGTCAACAATCTACAGCTAGATAACAACAACCTGTTACCAACTATGTATTACAATTGGCTACCAAGTACTAACAACTATCTACTAAGTACCAACCTAAATTCAATCACCGACCAAGTATTTTCAACTACTCACTAACCATCATCTCACTAACCATCATATAAAACAGCAGATATAATATTATTGTCAATGGCGTTGACTCCATAATCAATTATATATTCATTATTCATCATTTTTACGCCGTTGAAATACAACTTCACCTTATCATTGTCTCCTAGTTTTTCGGGCCAATTAGCTCTGGCGATTTTTTTACTTTATTCACTTTTGTGCAAACGTGTACCCTGTTTTACGTGTAAATTTTCTCAAAAGGTCCTTTTCCTCAATAGTTAAATTTAATGACTCGTGTAATTTCTGATTTTTTCTCACAAATTCACCATAACATTTTATCATCTCTTTCAATTCTATTTCTAATTCAAATACTCCTGTCATATTCTGTCTTTTTACCATTAGTGGTATCAAATTTCTCAAACACTCTAAGTCAATTCCTTCGACTTGAACTTTACTTATTATAATCAATGTTTCATTATCATCATAAGGCCATTTTTCTAATGTCTCTCGTAATTCGTCTTTTAATTCTTTACATCTATAGCTTCGGAAAGTAGTTTCTCGTCTGCTTCTCTCTCCTCTCGAAACTCCTCATCATGTACAACTATTTTCTCAGGTTCTGGACGTCAAAGCACATATGTCTATATACACACCTTCACAAGACCATGAAATCGAGGAAATTGTATTGTCAAAATGAGTGTATATTTTATAAACTATATACTTTCAATTATCAATTAGAGTAGGAAATGAGATAATAAATTTAGTATTGAAATTTAATAATATTGCCAACATCATAAGCAACACTGTGTATAACTAAGTATCGGGATTCAGACGACATAAAATATAGGTTTATCAATAATAGTTTTCATTGACATTGCATTAAATCTATTCATGGAATAAGTTTTAGATGGGAAATTTCCAGAAATTCAATTCACTAGCGCCCACCCTGATTTTTAGTAACAGTAATATCCGTGGTTTGAATATCATTCTTTAGGAATTGAGCTGAAAGGTTTCTTGATTTCAAATGTTCCTTTTGGTTCAAGTCCTTTTGGCATTTCAATATCAGTTAATCTGAGAATTTCTTTTATCACTTTCTGTTCAGTAGTCACGCTGGTCACAAACAGATTGTTGTCAACAATGCAATCATAAATGTTCTTTCGTTTACTAGACTCTGTCTCTGTAATACTTTTACCCTCTTTCCAGAAGAAATATAATCCGTGGGTTTATAAATAATATTTGCATCATTAGGAATCTTTGTTTGTCATTATCATCGGTGATTGTTATATTTTTATTCAATCTCATGAGAATTTGTAGATATGACGTTTGAACTATGTTTATCCATAGATCGATTGTTTTTAGACACGAATTTTGGGTTGCTTCGTTAATATATCTTGCAACTGTTGATGTTAGCTCTACATATACATATTTTGAAATTTTGAATAGAGTTCCATCGTATACGCATATCAATTTACGGAGTTTAGATTTTGAACTTTCTGAATGTTTTTCATAACTGTTACGTGGAGAGAACACTACAATGATAAATAAGAGACAAACGCGATCACGGTCACCAGATGTTAGAAATGATAATATATATTCGAAATTTTGGCTGAAATTATCCGATGTAAATTCCCATTCTTTCAATTGAAATGTAATAGATTTAAGAACACATTTATCCTCCGTTAGTAAAAGACAATTTAAATTAACTTGATAGATAATTCCACTTTCAAAATTTTCATATCCAAAGAAATCATGATTTAAGGTATATATCTTACGTCGCAAAGAATTTACAATTTCTTGCATGAAGTTTGAGTTCATATAAAATATAATACAAACTAATTTAAGTAATTTTGTAATCAAATAATTTTATTTAACTTAATTAAATTTTTTAAACACAATTTAATTTTTTACACTAATAACAATATTCAAACAACGAATATTTAAATAAGACATATCTATAAAGCAAAATTTTCCCTAAATTTTTAATACAAAACACAAATTTATAATCATCATAAGTTGTTTTAGCTTCACCATAACAAATGAAAACCAGACAGTGCAAACAGCTCAACACCTCTAAAACATATCCGCATTATCGTCATCCTTGGTTTTATTGTGATTTGATAATCGGTTCTCAGTCCAGCTTCAATTTATTAAGATTATCAGAATTTTGCTCTCTCATTCTTGTGTGTATTTCTTCATTGAAGATGTACTTTGAATACAAATGTTTAGTGGGACATTTTTGTTAAGCAGAACTGGCGATGTGGGATGAACCAAACATCTGGTTAAGGTGCCAAACATTACGCTACAGCGCCATCCATATTCAGGGCTGGTTGATTATTATTTTTATCATCATTATTAGCATTGGCCTCAATAATTGTATAATTATTATTATTACCATATTTAGTACCGTTATTATTAGCGTCATTAGTGTAATAGCACGATTGATATTATGATTTTTGTTGTTACCATTATTCTGCTAATGATGAGGGTTTTTCTTCTATGGTGATGAGTTATGGCCAATATCATCATATTTCTCTTCCTGCGTTGACACTCTTCTAATTGCCATCATTACAATTATTATTTTAGCACCATTACCATTATCGTCATTTTGTTTTTGTCATCGGTAGCAACCGCATCCGTACCTTCACTTCCACCGTTACCGTAAGTATATCATTAGCCTTCTCTCACTACTTTTATTTTACGGACGACTCTCGTTCTCAATTAGTATAGCTACAAACCGTATTATTATCTCAGGTCATGGTTTCCAGGTAATTTTAACGACAGGAGCGTCTTTATTCAACCAGACCAGGAGAGACACTAGCGACGAGACCTTTTTTTAGGTAAATTTTATTAACCAGCATAAACAGCATTATTAACTTTACGACCTAAACTAGATCAATTTGACTTAAAATCAATTTCGTCACCGGTGAACCCGTTCTAACTTAGTTAAGAGGTATCTCCAGAGGACAAACTTTTGAATTTGGCACAGAACTCGATCATATCAACTTAATTCATTTTCTTTTTATCGTTCTTCAGTAATATAGGCCAATAAATACAACAACACAAAACTCTGCTTCTTCTGCACAGACAAAAACTCCCAGATTGCCTCCTTAAAAGAAGAAGTACGATTGCCGAGAGCCAAATTTGATCGTCTTGAGTGAATGTGGTTCTTTCTCAGGCAAATGAAGGAGAAAAACCAATAGATTCATCCCTTGGCGCACTACAGTGACAGTCTCATCACGGATAGCAGAGTCCATAAGACCTTGGTTCAGGAACAGTCGCAGGCCCTGTACTCGGTTTATACAGCGAAGGATATTGAATCTCGATATCTGGTTACATACCCATATCGATTAACACCATTTTCCCCGTACACCACCTAGCGCGGGACCTTCTCGTTCCACCTTATTGCTCCGGATGTTCTTCGTTTGTGAACCCCAGTCGTAGCCAACATTCTATCAGTGGTCGCACTATTGATCAAACTGAGCGTGTCTACTCCGGTTCAACAACCTACAAGTCTAAGAGGCGAAATTTGTCAAAGGCAAAAATAAGGATTCCAAAAACCCTCCGGACTTAACGATCGAGATGACCGAAGAAGCATACCTACTACCGGTCGAGACAACGAATTTGAATTAGATGCCTTATTAGCAGATATTGAGAGCAATAGCTGGTGAAGCCTAGCTCCCTTCGACAGTCAAATTTTCTGTGATAAATAGAAGGAACTTAAGTGCCAATCTAGTTTTAAATTTTTCGAGTTGATTAAATGTTTTTTTCAGTTGATTTTGGTTTCTTTATATTTTGCGTTATGGCGGATCGAATTTTTGAAAATAACTAATGTAACAAAGTGTAACTGATAAGATCCGAAAACATTAATCGAAGCCTTGGTGAGAAAACAACTTACCGATGTAAGGAGAAGTTATAAGACAGTACCTCCCTAGCCATTTATCTTTCACCTATAGTGGCCAGTATCAACATGACGATTGTCATGAACTCATTGAAGGAGAACATTCTTAATCATGAGCGTTTAAACACTGAGTCTACCATTATTTTGTACATCCAAACGCCAACACATCTAACTATAAATTTCAATTATCCACATAACATTTAAGAATAGATCAAAGTGGAAAATGATTGAAGTATCATATAATTACATAACATTAGAAAGGTCTATTTAACGTCCTATCATATGTAAAAGTTAGTGCATAAAACTAGTTCTGTTCCATATCATTTAAGATATTTCTATATTACAAGAATCTGTAATATATATATATATATATTCTTAATTAACTTTTGGTAATAATTTCTAAAGAATACGAACAAATTGATGCATGATTTAGGATAAAATTCTATAATCGCATAACTTAAGAATTTAATATTTATATTATTAATTATTCAACTATCAATTTTAATAAAATTTTCTTAATTCATCCAACCTAATAATTATTTTCTAACAAGTTTCAATGTTGTTTTAATATTTCAATTTTAATTAAGCTTCAATTCTTTTTTAATTTATTTATATGAAAAAAATTTAAAATTCTAACAAGTTAATAATAAAGTATATTTATTAAATTGTTTATATATTTTTTTCAAACTTCTAATCATGTCAATTAAAAATTGTCATGACATTCATCAAAAATTGGTGAGGGAAGGTTCGAGCTATACTCTAGAAGATGTTAAGTATGGAATAGATAAACTCCATGAAATGCCTAATTCATTAATAGTAATTAATATTCCTAAAACAATATTTGAGAGCTATCAGCATAAAGTTTCTGAATTTTCTTTATTTCCACATTTCTTTAACTCGACAATTATAGATTGAATTCGAAAAGATTTTCAAAGAATTCGATCACGATTGCAAATTCATATATTTGCAGGGATTTCACCGAGTGAAGATTTTAATGAAATCGAATGATGTTGCTTTATTGGCGAAAATCAAAGCAAATGAAATATTTGCTGATGGTCATTTACTGATATCGCCAGATGAACGGAAATCGAAAACTGAATGTTTGTTTGCAAATGTTACAAATGCAATGGATTATCTCGAATTGCCGAAAAAAGAGAAGCAGTATCTCATCTCGCCGCCAGCATCGCCTCCAGATGATTGGGAACCGAAATTAGAAGCAACCCCCGCAATTAATTATGACTTGTTAGCAGCAATCGCTTCTTTGTCACCTGGTAAAAATTTTAAATTTTTTATTATAAATAATATTTTATTTCAATGCCATTTAATTAATTAATTAATTATTTTAATTATGTTAATTTTAAAAATTAATTAATTATTTGGATTTAATAAATAAATTTAAAAAATTAACTATTAATTAGAAATATTTTAATTTGGAAAATATGTCCAGAATATCAGTTATTTTTAATTACTCAATCTGATTTTATTATTTATTTGAATTTAATAAATTAAAATTATTTATTAATTATTTATATTTAACTTAAATATTTATTATTAATAAAAAAGTTTTTAGAGAATTAGAAATATTTAATAATTCATTTTAAAAAGAGTTATTCAAATAATAAAATAATCGAAAATTAAAATTTCAAATATTTTATATTTAATTAAATTAATTAATTAAAAATTATTAATCTAATTAATTACTCGATTTTTTTATTAATGTTTAAAAAATTAATATTAAAATTTGACACATTTTATAAATTTCTTTTAATTAATTAATTATTATAATTTTAAAAATTTGGATTTATTAAATAAATTTAAAAAATTAATTATTAATCAGAAAAGTTTTTATATTTAATTTTCAATAATTATTCATAAATTAATTAAATTAATTAATTATTAATTATTATTTTTTTCAATTGAAAAATATCAAAGATAATTAGTTATTTTTAATTATTTAATCTAATTATATTTCAATTTATTTAATTACAAATATTTATTAATTATTTATATTTAACTCAAAAAATTTATTATTAATTAAAAAGATTTTTTGAAATAAATAAATAATCGAAAATTAAAATTTCAAATATTTTATATTCAATTAAATTAATTAATTAAAAATAATTAATCTAATTAATTACTTGATTTTTTTATTATTGTTTAAAAAATAAATATTAAAATTTGATACATTTTATAAATTTCTTTTTTAATTAATTAAAATAAATTTTGAAAGATTTTATAAATTCAATTAATTATTTAATTATTATTTTAATTCTGATAATTTTAAAAATTAATTAATTATTTGGATTTATTAAATAAATTAAAATAATTAATTATTAATCGAAATATTATAAAATTTTGAATTCTATCAAAATGAGTTTTTAACAAGGTTTTAAAATTTTTTTTCAATAAATGAATTTTTAAGTTGAAAAAAAAATTCATTTAAAAAAAAATGAAGCTAAAAAATGTAAATTTTTTATTTTCTTTTTAAGCATATTTTTTAAAATAAAATATTTTAATGAACAATTAATTAATTTATTATAAATCAGAAAATATTAATGAGAATTAACTAAATAATCTAAACCAAATTTTATTTATTAATTAAACTTGAATTACAAAAAAATTTATTTATTATTTGAATATTAATTTTAATAAATTAAGTATTGACAAGCGATAAATCAATAAAAATTATTATTAAAATTTGTCTTATTTCAATATTGCTATATTATCAACTGCAATAAAATCTCTCTAAGTTAAAGAAAATGTAAATTAAATAAAGAAATTTGTTAAAAGTTAGCAATAAAATATTTTTAGGATATTTTAATTTCTTCAGTAGTAAATTGAAATATTATAAAATAAAATTTTGAAATCTATAAAAAAATGAGTTTTACAAGGTTTTAAAATTTTTTTCAATAAATGAATTTTTTAAGTTTAATAATAAAAATAATAAATGCCATTTAATGATAAATAATTTTAATATGTTTTGTTAAAATTCCAATGAGATAAAAATTAAATTTCAAAAAAATAAATCCAATAAAAAAGAAAAAATTTATTTGATATTTTCATTTTTTAATTTTTAATTATTGAATATTTTGTAAACTGATTAATAAATTTGTTTTAATAATCACAAAATGAATATAATTAATTTGTCAATCAAATTTTCACTTTGCCTTGATTTGTGAGGAGTTTTGGAGCAATATTTTGCAAATTATTGTTTAAATGGGTCACAATGGTTTTTATTATATTTTCTCATTTCGGTTCTGCATTGATTTCTTCTTGCTTCAAAGTCTTCTAGGCTGCACAGAGTACCAGCAGATATTCTGTTGAACTTTCCCCAATATGTCCCAATATTTTATCAACTAAATCGTCTATGATCGTAAAATATTTTTCGGGCTCCTCACTCGTCTGTCTATAAGACAGCCGATTGTAAATCCTCTGCCAACGTTCTTTTCATGATGAATGCCTTCCGTAATATGTCTTTCCTTATATCATTTGATATTTTGCTCAACTCCTGTATATATGTTTTCTGATCTGTTTTTGTCGATCAGTATTTCGACGATCATATCTTCTCTTGAAGTAGGATCACTTTCTTTAATGAATTTTTCAACATCATCTCTGCTATGGAAATCGTTCGGAAATGGCTCCTTTATGAAGAAATCCATACACATGGTCACCATATTAGAAGCTGCTAAAACATCTTCTAAATTTTTTTAAAATCAGGTTCAAAAGATAACGTCATAATTCCAAGGATTTATTTAATGAAATATTATATTTATTTACAGCTCGAATTAATCATGATGGCGTCTAAATACACCATTGTCCCATTTGTTTTACCTTTTACCTTTGTTGTCATTCCCTGATGCTGCTTCAATTCAGAAAGAATTTCAGAAAAGTATTGCTCTATTTTTTTTTGAAAAGTCAGTTTTCTCTTGAGTTTCTTCGTGTAATTCAACTGGGTAATATGCATTACTTAGCTCTATTGAGCCTAAAAAGATAGATTCTTTAATAAATCTAACATCTCGCCAATGTTTGGCATTGGGAATGCCTTCCTCTCTGTTACTGTTTTCAGTTTTCTAATATCCTTTTTCTCTTTTTTCCATACCCAGAATAACGCCGTGTTCATTGGGAGTTGCATTTCCGTATAATCCCATTTTCATACAAATTTTATGCACTAAAACATTAATTTATTTTACTCTTACATTCCTTATTGTCCTCACTAATATTGATCGACCCCTTCACCATATTTCTCTTATACTTGAATTCACAAAAACCTTCGGATGAAGTATAGAGATCAGTGTCAGTTGGTTTTTTTTATAAATTTCTGTCTCATAGTGTTTCTCTATGCGTTGTCTTAACAGATACAAGAAAGCAAGTAATGATTTTTTGCACCTTTGACAGCAATCTTTCGCATGTGAATACAAGGTATTTTATGTATACTATTCATATAATACAAAAACGTCTCAACATGCCTCTGATTTTCAAATATAAGAAAAATATCATCCACATACCGTTTATAAACAGTGGATTTCATTAATTGGAAAATACGGTTTTCAATAGATCCTCATACATACTTTTAATCTTTCCTGTTCTCTTTTATGCGTGATGCTCTTCGCATCGAAACATATCTCACGTCTTTAATAAATTTCTCCAAGTCACCACATTGACAAAAAACACAATTGGCAACAATCTTTCGGTGATCGCGTCGGTGATCGCGTCGGTGTTTACCGCTGCTACCATATTATGATTTTCATCCGTTGAAACATTAACATCGTTTTGTGAATCACTAAATAACTCCATAAACTTTTTTTAAGAAATAATGCGCTAAAATTTAATGTTTTTTTAATTTATTTTCCTCTTACAGGCTTTATTGTGCTCACTAATATTGATAAATGCCTTCGGTTTGTAATGTTATCAACCTCGAATACAGAGATGATTAAAAGCCTCTCCAATATATTTAGACTTATTAATAAACCATTGCGTAATTTACATGAATTTGACACAATCCTATGGTTTAAATTCTCTAATTGCTTTCTTATCTTCCCTTTATAATCCTTCTGAGTGCGGCAATACCAACACCAATCTAAGCTCATCATTCTTACACATCTTTTATTTAACTCATGAAACTCACCTACACCAACAAAATGACACTCCGCTTTTCTCAAACATGAATCCTTAGAATTTTTAATAAATTTATCAGCAGTCTCTTTTACCATAATTAATAAAAAGGATTTTGAATAACCGTTCTTCATTAACAATTCAACCAATTTGTCAACAGTTTACTGAATTTAGAAAAGTAGAATACAAAGACCATGCACGATAAATCAATCCCTTCACCATATTTCTCTTATACTTGAATTCACAAAAACTTTCGGAAGAAGTATAGAGACCAGTATCAGTTGGTTTTCTATAAATCTGTGTCTCATAGTGTTTCTCTTTGCGTTGTATTAACCGATCCAAGAAAGCAAGTGATGATTTTTTCACACCTTTGACATCAATCTTTCGGTGATTGCGTCGGTGTTTACAGCAGCCACCATATTAAGATTTTCATTCGTTAAAACATTAAAATCGTTTTGTGAATCACTAAATAATTCCATAAGCTTTATTTAAGAAATTATGCACTAAAACATATCTCACGTCTTTAATAAATTTCTCCAAGTCACCACATTGACAAAAAACACAATTGGCAGCAATCTTTCGGTGATCGCGTCGGTGTTTACCGCTGCTACCATATTAGTTTTTTCATCCGTTTAAACATTAACATCGTTTTGTGAATCACTAAATAACTCCATAAACTTTATTTGAGAAATTATGCACTAAAATGTAATGTTTTTGTAATTTATTTTCCTCTTACAGCCCTTATTGTGCTCACTAATATTGATCAATGCCTTCGGTTTGTATTGTTATCAACCTCGAATACAGAGATGATTAAAAGCCTCTCCAATATATTTAGACTTATTATTAAACACATTGCGTAATTTAAATTCTTTAATTGCTTTCTTATCTTCCCTTTATAATCCTTATGAGTACGGCAATACCAATACAAATCTAAGCTCAAAATTCTTACACATCCTTTATTTAACTCATGAAGCTCACCTACACCAACAAAATAAATAAACGATGAGTTTGATAAATTGAAAAGAAGAAATTTTCTTTTCTGAGCTTGTTAAAATACTGAAGCCCTCTTTCGACCTAGAGAGGAACCTACGACAACTACATCTATTTGTTGGTACTATTCGTTATTCAAAAGAAAATTCATGTCTGAAGTTGCGAATTCAAGAACTTCACAAAGTGCCTTTTTATCTAAAATATGATGTTCAGAGATGTTATCATTCCATAAAAAACAGCATAAATCAATAGTTTCAACCAATTGTCTCAACCAAACAGACAACGAACATCAAATGAAATCATAATTTCATCCACACTTTGTCTATTATATTGCGCAATACAGGAATTAAAATACATTGAAACTCCGATTTCATTAACGGTTTTAATAACCCATTCAAAAATTCAGCTATTTTGTACTAGGCAGTACCAACCATAGATAAAACTAATCTCATTGGTACATCATCTTTATGGGTTGTTGAACCCCATACATTTTTTATTGTTGTGGCACCAAATTTTCATTCTTAAGACGACATTTCATTCTACCGACAAATCTCTACTTCCAAAAATCATGATCAAGAATTACCAATCCATGTCCATTGTCAAACTTGATGTCTTTCTTGGCTAAATTTTCAATACCGAAAGATTTTGCTTTTTACATGGTCACCATATTAGAAGCGGCTAGAACATCTTCTAAATGTTTTTTTAATCAGTTTCAAAAGATAACGTCATAATTCCAAGGATATATTTAATGAAATATTATATTTCTTTACAGCTCGAATTAATCATGATGGCGTCTAAATACACCATTGCCCCATTTGTTTTGTCTTTTACCTTTATCATCATTTCCTGATGCTGCTCCAATTCAGAAAAAATTTCAGAAACAGTATTGCCCTATTTTCTTTTGAAAAGTCAGTTTTCTCTTGAGTTTCTTCGTCTAATTCAACTTGGTAATAATTACTTATCTCTATTACTTTTCCACATTTTGGTCGTTTAAAACTGCAAGGTATGATCTTTCTAGACCTCCTCCAACGTCTCTTTCGTAGATAGATAAAACTAATCTCATTGGTACATCATCTTTATGGATTGTTGAACCCCATACATTTTTTATTGTTGTGACACCAAATTTTCATTCTTAAGACGACATTTCATTCTACCGACAAATCTCTACTTCCAAAATTCATGATCAAGAATTACCAATCCATGTTCATTGTCAAACTTGATGTCTTTCTTGGCTAAATTTTCAATACCGAAAGATTTTGCTTTTTATTTTTATCTACATACTTCATCGTAATCGAACTCAATACACTCTGCACATAATTAGTATTAATATCTTTCATCAATCACATTTAATGGAAGTACAAGTTTCAATAAAACAAATGTCTAGTTCCTTTCTTTTGAGTGAACTATAAATAAAAATTTTTAAATATTTTTTTTAATTTTACAAATTTTTATTTAAATAATAAATCATTTTTATTTCTAACAAATATATAAAAAAGATTTTTAATTTTATCTTAGTATAGTTAGTATAAACTTTTAAAAATTATTTGATTTAGTCTGCTATCATAATTTATGCTAACGGTTATATACGGAAACAATGATTACATAATAGTAATGATTTAATTAGTTATCAATAATTAAATAATCTCAATAAATTCGTTGCTGATTGAATGTTAATTGTGGATAATTGTGATTTAATGCCTCACATAAATTTCTTTTCCACTTATTAAAGTTTTTATATAAAAATTTAAAAGATTTTAAGTCAGTTACACATTTTCCTATGATCAATAATATCATTTGCGCCTTTCTATCTGTTATGTTCTTGAATTCGTGCATCAAGACGCGGGATGGCAACCATTACATAGAAATATATACACTAGATCAGACACTAAACCTTTTGGTGTTTGGGATTTATTTCAAAACATATTTAGTAATTTTTTTAAGCTTTTGATACTATTTTAAATATATTGTAATTGCCTAATAATTTCATGGCAGACAATTTAAAATCTTTCAAACCTTCTGAATATGGAATAATTTAAACATGAGATTTTAAAAGTTGAAAAGTATGAAATAATCGCATTTTTTATAAATAACAGGAAATAAATCCATATAAATCAGAAACACAACCAAATTGGAAATTAGCGCCAAAATGTTATAATCGATATTCCTGGCTCCGTTTTGTATATACATAATTATATAAATAAATAATAAGTTGAACCCAATTGTCACTAGTAATATAGTAGTCAAGATTGATAACTCAGTTCCTTTCAAAGAATAACCTATCTGATTAAAATGAACCCAACAACTAATAGAGCGCGCTAATATTTGGCTGGGGTCCAATGAAATCCAATAGAATTCATAGATCCTTTCAAATGCGAAAGACACGGTTCAGAGCCTTTAATTAGATTCTATCGGTATCCAACTGCATTTCTATACCGGTCATATAGATTTCATCTCAATTACAAATTAATTCTCGCTCATTTTGATTTGCAATCTATTATGAAAAAATATAATTTATTAATTTTCAAATCACGGCCGAAATAAAATCTAGAATTTCGTAATTCAATTCCATCTTCATCATCAGAATTCAACATGATTCATGGATTGATAGAAATATCATGCAAATGAATCGCTTGATCAATTTGATGTGAAAATTCTCTATTTAGCCATGAAAAGGTTTTTTTGTTGCATAATTTCACTAATGCTCATTGATAATTGTATTTTTGATGGTAATCACAATTCTCTATATAACCGGAGCCCTAAATTATCTTGATAATTATTGCTGCTTTTACTGCTGCTACTTTTGTCACTACAATCTGCTATAATAATATTAATAATAATAATAATAATAATAATAATAATAATAATAATATAATAATAATAATAATAATAATAATAATAATAATAATAATAATAATAATAATAATAATAATAATAATAATAATAATAATAATAATAATAATATATAATGATAATAATAATAAATAATAATAATAATAATAATGATAATAATAAATAATAATAATAATAATAATAATAATATTAATAATAATATTAATAATAAATAATAATTATAATAATAATAAATTAATAACTAAATGTTAAAATTATAAATGTAATAATAACAAAATAATATTAATAATAATAAATAATTAATAATAAAATAGTAATATAATAATGATGAATATATTTGGCCATAAAGTAAGGATAATTATGTGGGCGTCTGCTGGCGATGGAACTAGAGAAACATGATGTCCTTGACAATTGATAAGTTATTATTCTCATCGTAATCATGCGCATCGAGTGAAAATCTCCCAGTCATTATTAAGAAGAAATTATTCACTGATGTGGATCGTGATTATCTGATTATTTTCTTTCTTGAAATATGCCAAAATGTTTTATTTTTACAATTTAATCCTTTTCTTCTCATGATCCATTTGTACAATTTAATCGATAAAAATTTTAACATACCTTTTTTTAAATAAATTTAATGACTGAAAAAATATTTTACTTGCAAATTTACATTAGGTTTAGAAATTTTTAGATTTTTCCCACTTATTATTATTTTTTTTATTATTTATTTTTATTATTTATTTTTAAAATTATTATTATTATTATTATTATTATTATTATTATTATTATTATTATTATTATTATTATTATTATTATTATTATATTGATTAATTAATTTTATACAAATTAAAACAAATGCGAGAACTGTCCAGCGAAGCCAGAATAAACATAGAATAACCCAGTGTATCACATTTATTGACAACAAAAATATTCACAATGGACGAGTGATTATTATTCTGCAAATAAAAGAAAAGTTCTAATTAAAATTTTAGGAATCTACTATTGATTTATAGATTTTCAGATTTTTTTCTTCGGAAAATCTAACTATAGATGTAATTTTATACTTCATTTTTTATTTTGTATAACTTTGTACGCATTATTATTTATGATTATCAATTTCGGTTTGAGTTTCGCTTATTCTGAAATAAAATAATATCATAAATTTGACATGATTTAAAAAATGAAAAAATATTTTATAAATTTCTAGGTATTAGGTAGATGTGAGCCCTTTGCGCCAACATTAGTTACCGCACACTGGTAATGTCCTACCCTACCCCCTTCTTGGTCAAGTCGCGATTATTGATTTTAAAATTTTGTATTTTTATTGATTAAAAAGTGCAAATATTGATTTTAAAGTGAAATTTTACTTTTTTATTTTATCTTACTGTAGCCTGGGAATTTGAGATTTTCAAAATATTATTTCGACTAAAATATAGAGGATGGCCTCACCTATATCTTTGCTAACCCCAACATTTTTGTATCTATTCAAGATTTTTATGTTGAAAATTTATTTTTGTATTTTTTATCTGACTTTAATGGAACATGATATTAATATTATGATTATATATTTCCTATTAATTTCTGTGAAATTTGTATATTTTTCCGTTTCACATAATTGTTGCAGTTCATTACATAATTAATAATTCGAATAACTTGCAGTTGTAAATCCAAATATTTGCACATCAATGAATATTTCCATTAATCATAATTTATAATAATAATATGAATTCTAATTTCTCAATGGGTTGCTGTAAATAACATAATAATTATTATATAAATAAATTTTATCATGAGTTTTAGTTTTAATCGATAACATAACATTGATACTTCAACGTTTATATATACGTTTAAATATACCTTTCTCTATTGAATGATGCATGATTTATCCAATTTTGCCAAATATTCATTATTGATTTATATATTTTTTCTGATAGTTATTAATAAATATTCATATTTTATTGGTAGCGACCTATTTGAAAAATATAAATCACGATTATGACGTAATTCTTAGCAATTTTATCCGTTGCTTCTAGAGAAATTTTTTTCCCACACATAAACTAATAAAAAACTATCTGAGATCGACAATGACTCGGACAGAATAAATAGTTTAGCAATTATGTCGATTGTGAAGAAGCAAGGAAATTGCATTTTCAAACTATTTTAGAAGAATTTACAGAACAAAAACTTAGAAATAAATAAATTCAATTATTCATATTCGAAATGTAATTGTTTAAATAGTCAATAGTCAAGCTTTTTAATAAATACAATGTCAATTGAAACGAAATCAGTGGTAAAAATTGAAAAAAATTTCTTATAATATATATTGAATTTGCATTTTATTTAAATATTTAATATATAGAGGGCCCCGCACTTATTTAATGTTGTAATATTTCCAATTGAGTATTTTTCTTTTGTAGTTATTGATGACTATTTTTATAATGTTGATATTCAAATGATTTAAGTCACATACAAGTCGAAAAATTGAAATAAATATTTAAATTTTTTATTATTTCTGGTTAATTTTCGATTTATTAATTATATTCAAGTTATAGCACTCGAAATTGTTTTCGAAAAACACATTGATACAAACAGTTTATTATTATATTCTATGGTTTAATGAACGGTGCGTAAGTGGCACCATTGTATGGTAGTAGAACCTTATTTTTATTGAATAATTCTGGCTAGTATTGAACCTTGAAAGCGGACGTTCATTGTTGGTTGTCCATTTTTTAGAAGCGATAACTCAATGAATTATGACTTTGAACTTCCACTAAACGCATACAGTGCTCTTGTAAGAGGAACTTGTCACGTTCAGATACAGTTTCAGCTAGTCGAATGGGCTGAGAACAATAAATCCGTTTTTCATTAATTGCATATATTCATTAATTGCATATATTCATTAATTGCATATATTCATTAATTGCATATATTCATTATTTGCATATATTCATTAATTGCATATATTCATTAATTGCATATATCATTAATTGCATATATTCATTAATTGCATATATTCATTAATTGCATATATATCATTAATTGCATATATCATTAATTGCATATATTCATTAATTGCATATATTCATTAATTGCATATATCGTTAATTGCATATATCATTAATTGCATATATTCATTAATTGCATATATTCATTAATTGCATATATTCAATAATTGCATATATCATTAATTGCATATATTCATTAATTGCATATATCATTAATTGCATATATCATTCATTGCATATATTCATTAATTTCATATATCATTAATTGCATATATTCATTAATTGCATATATCATTAATTGCATATATCATTAATTGCATATATTCATTAATTGCATATATATCATTAATTGCATATATCATTAATTGCATATATTCATTAATTGCATATATATCATTAATTGCATATATCATTAATTGCATATATTCATTAATTGCATATATCGTTAATTGCATATATTCATTAATTGCATATATTCATTAATTGCATATATCGTTAATTGCATATATCATTAATTGCATATATTCATTAATTGCATATATTCATTAATTGCATATATTCAATAATTGCATATATCATTAATTGCATATATCATTAATTGCATATATTCATTAATTGCATATATCATTAATTGCATATATTCATTAATTGCATATATCATTAATTGCATATATATCATTAATTGCATATATCATTAATTGCATATATCATTAATTGCATATATTCATTAATTGCATATATTCATTAATTGCATATATTCATTAATTGCATATATTCATTAATTACATATATCGTTAATTGCATATATTCATTAATTGCATATATTCATTAATTGCATATATTCATTAATTGCATATATTCATTAATTGCATATATCATTAATTGCATATATTCATTAATTGCATATATCATTAATTGCATATATCATTCATTGCATATATTCATTAATTTCATATATCATTAATTGCATATATTCATTAATTGCATATATCATTAATTGCATATATTCATTAATTGCATATATCATTAATTGCATATTATCATTAATTGCATATATCATTAATTGCATATATCATTAATTGCATATATTCATTAATTGCATATATTCATTAATTGCATATATTCATTAATTGCATATATTCATTAATTGCATATATTCATTAATTGCATATATCATTAATTGCATATATTCATTAATTGCATATATTCATTAATTGCATATATTCATTAATTACATATATCGTTAATTGCATATATTCATTAATTGCATATATTCATTAATTGCATATATTCATTAATTGCATATATTCATTAATTGCATATATCATTAATTGCATATATCATTAATTGCATATATTCATTAATTGCATATATTCATTAATTGCATATATCATTAATTGCATATATTCATTAATTGCATATATCATTAATTGCATAAATTGCATATTTGTGATAATTGTTATCATATCCTAATATGACACTGAACTCCTGTAAAGGTTAGATTGCGATTAGTGACAAATTAGTGACAAAACTGACTCATAGGCATTATATATATCATAAATACATAATAGTTTACATAACAAGCATTATATAATTTACAAGGATAGACTATAATAAAGCAAACTCATTTTGGGAAAAATTTTAAACGGACATGTATATTAATTGGCATAATAAATAATTTGTAGTTAAGTTTTTTATTCATTTTTGATTCGTTGTAAAAACAAGGCAAAGTTGAGTCCCATGAGCTCAATATTGCTGGTAAATCTGGACGTCCTTTAACGGGCAATTTAACGAAACTATAATGTGAAAGCAACAAACTCTACCACTACGGAAAACGGATGATGCGAATTTCCGACTTATATGCAACATTAGTTAATGGATTAACTTCTAACAGAGATTTCCATAAACTATCTGACTCTAAAAATAATTTAAAGACTTGAGAGCGTACGTTATTTTTTACAGAATTTTTTAGCCCAAACACAAGTGCAAGCAAGGGATAGCAAGAACTGATCCAATGTCAACAGAGGAAAGACGTTCGGATGATAGAGCAAGCTGAAAGATGTGAAGATCAGCAGAAGTACATGTGTTCTGAATATTACGATTTGTTTCATTTTAAAGTTTTATTTAGAGTAAAAATAATTTTTATTATTAATTCAAATTATCGTGTTTTCAGTTAAAGGAAGGTTTTCTCACAGTCAATAATATCATGGGATCTGACTTAATTGCGAATAATTACACGTAGTGGTAGACAAGTGAGGCATCAGTAAATAGTAAATAAAACGGACATTGGACTTCTACCAGTATTCTGCGAACCCTATGAGTGCCAGATCATTAGTAGTTCCACTAACGCAGCTCACATTTGTGACACATTATGAGTGTCAAGTGGTCAATCTAATATTTATATGCAAGTTACATGGGAAGTTAATTGGACGAATGTCTGCCCAAATAGGTAAGTTTCACAACACTAGCAGTAATTTTTAGGTGATTTTATATACTTTTAAAACATTTCTTAATTGGTATGTGATTTGTACTGATAATTAGGTCGAATTAATGTAAAGTTATTTTCTGAATGAATATCTAAAATTCCAAATTAGATATTGGAAATTTCTATTTATTTTTGCTAAATTAATTAAAAGTTTATATTTTTATTTATAACAAAAGATCTTTTCAATCATGTTGAGGATTGTTTTTAGATTTAATATTCATTTTTAATAACAATACAAATAATAAAAATAATAGATACTTTTTAATGAATTTCGTTAGTAGAAATTAAAAAGTTGTAAATGTAATTTAACTTTTAAATAAAAATAATTTCTAATTTTATAGTTTTTCTTTATTGAAATAAATTAAAAACAATTCATCTAAAAAACCATGAAATATTACATTTGTTTAAATAATTATGTAATTTTTTGATTGTTTTTTGAAATTTAATTGAAAAGTTAATTGATGAATTTTAATTCCAATATTCCATTTGGTCAACCAAATGCAGTATCAGGTTTGTATACTCATAGTATCAATTATAATATTCCATTAATGCAAAATTCATTAGTAAGCTTTGCTATGATAATTAACATGTTTTATATATATATATATTTTGTTTTAGAACGATCCTAGATTTTTGAATCAATATAACTATTGTAACCGATATCCTTATGGTCAACTAGGAAATACTCGATTTCCGATATTTGATGGATCTGGCAATAATCTCCTTGCTGCTCCATTACATCATAATCTGTCAAATAATATTTATGACTACTCTACAAGCAAAATAATTAACCCAAACACAAAAATTAAAAGAAAAAAGTCCACTTTACCAAAGGAGCTAAGAATCAAACATGAAAATGACGACACAAATCGATTCATGCCTCATATCCAAACGCACTCGAATCCTGCTAGACAAGTAATGGTAAAATAATGAAAAGATAAATGAATCACAATTAATCCCAGGAATCCGATTTTCGAATGCAACAACCTCACAATAATAAAATGCGAGAGAAAATTATCCAATTTCAAAATGAGAACATTTTAAAATTATTGAATTCTCCTGAAGTTTCTCAAATTATTTTTTCCACACAAAAGAAAACCAATAAGAAAATGTGCGAGGAAAATTGCTTTTGGGGCAAATGATAAATATTTATGTTTTCTGTTGTTGTAATAATTGTTGTTGATTATTTGTTTGATTTCCTCATTTTGATGAATTTGTAAATGCCAGATTCTCAATTTTGCCTTATCAACATAATTTTTGTCTTTTATTTAGTATAATATTAATTTAATCAATAATTTCTAATAATCAATAACAATTTAATCAATAATTTCTAGTAATCAATAACAATTTAATCAATAATTTCTGATGATAATTTAATCAACAGTTTCCATTAATAATAATTTAATCAATAATTTCTAATAATCAATAATAATTTAATCAATAATTTCTAATAATCAATAGTAACAATTTAATCACCAATTTCTAGTAATCAATAATTTCTAATAATCAATAATAATTTAATCAATAATTTCAAATAATCAATAATTTCTAATAATCAATAACAATTTAATCAAAAATTTCTAATAATCAATAACAATTTAATCAATAATTTCTAATAATCAATAGTAACAATTTAATCACCCATTTCTAGTAATCAATAATTTCTAATAATCAATAATTTCTAATGATAACTTAATCAACAATTTCCATTAATAATTTCTAATAATCAATAATAATAATTTAATCAATAATTTCTAATAACAATAATTAATGAATTCATGACATCAGGGACAGCCATGATTGCAGTTTTGAGGGGAGGGGCAAAATTATTACTTATTGCAATTCATCGAGCCATGTAAAAATAAAAAATATATTTTGAAGATAATTAACAAATTTATTATTAATTATTAACAATGTATATTACATAGAAATAATTAAAATATAATATTAATTCGTGTTTCCTTTTTATAATTATTTTTGTCTAAATAAGTTCCAATATCTTTATTAGAAAAAAGCGGCTGTGTGGTCCTTTTTCTTTTATCTGGTCATTCGATAAATTTTCATGAATATGATCTACTTTATTATCAGTATATTTATTCGAAACGGCTGCGCTTTTAGAAAGAAAACTCAACTCAAAACTTTTCTTTTATTGCTCATTTACAGCGGTAAAAAAATAAAAAATAATACTGTAGTGGAAAATATTCAAATGATTATTAAGCATTTTATTACATATAAATTAAAGAAACTATTGCATGCCATAACTATTAACTCTAAACTAACACAAGTAAATGTGTCAAATACGGAGAAGTGGGAGTGGTTTGCGTGCGTAACCGAGCACAACGATACATGTAACCAGGACAGTTAAGCCGGCACTCGTCTATGTACTTTGTTGTGCGGAAAAGACCGACAAATTACGGGACTAGCTAGCGCGAGCATAGTTGTACTGTCTTGGATTTGAAAAGAGTTAGCTAAAAATATACACTTTTTATTCTCATAATAAATCCAAAATATTTCATCCCCTAATTTATATTTGATAATCTATAATTTTTATTGGGATGGGGAGTCAAATGCCGCCTAGCTACGTCCCTGCGTGACACGTCCAAATATTTTATTAATAATATCATAAATATTTATGATAAATGTTTTCCTCAACAATTCGAAATCTTTGGTCAGATATACCAATATATTGTTATAGCTCTTTCTCCTCACATCTATTTATCTCTAAACTTTACCATATATTTTCATTTTAACAATTGATCTTTTTTCATAATTACCAAAAATACGATTAGATCTCTCAATATTTTGGAATCCCTTACCAGATTAGACCTATATTTATCCCACTTAACAAACTACTATTTTTCAACGTAAAAGTAAAATGTATTTTTAGTCCCCCATAACAGGTGAATATTTTGAACGAATGGAAAACATTATGAAACAATTTGAGGAAGTAAAAAATTATAAAAAAAATAAAATACAATTTAAAATTATTTTTTTAAGTTCGTGAGGTAATTTTATGGATATTGCTCAATTTTGTTATCCCATTGTTACGCCACTTGACGTTTGAGAATTTGATAAAAAACAGATAATTTATTTTCGCTAATTTTCTCATTTTATTCAAGATTTTAATTGGATAAAGAATTTATTAAAATAAAAAAATTATTAAATATAAATGATTATTTCAAGGACTGACTTTTTACAAAATAAACAAAAATTAATCTCATTAAATACCCAACAGACCTAAATGGACCTATAATTTTAAATTTCTTATGTAAATTATTTTAAGTCACTTCTAACGAACTAGTATAAAAAAACCAGAGAAAGGCTTGACCCAATCGGAGAAATGCTGAGAAAACGGAAATCACAAAGTTTTCAACTACAGATCAATGATTAATATTTAACTCAAATTTTCAGCATTGACATCCTCGAATGTTTCCCCTTTGCCTTAACTAAAAATATTTTCTTTTATATTTTAAATTTAAGACATTTACTCCACTCCGTAAACATATTCCCAATTACAGTTTATATAAAATACACATTTGACTTTATGAAAAATAAATGAGTGGGAAAAAGAATCCAAAATAGATATTTCATAATCAAATAAGTAAGTAGATTTGAGTATTCTAACTCTCCACCAGTTTTCGTAAATCCTTTGTGACTGGGGTTAATAGCTCGAGATCAATATTTTTGCCATGACAGTATGGAGATATTGGCCCTCTGGATCCTAGGGGAGCAGACCGGATGGTCATGCTGCAGAGCGCTAATATCTACCTACTCATGTCATTTTCAAATTTCATTCAGAAGGTGGTTAAAGTTGGGAAAAATAAAATTTGTATATGAATATTTTATTGAAACCCTTTCCCTTTAACCGGATCTCTTTTGAGATATATGGGTAAATTTATTTTTGCAGAACTATATATCTCATCGAGCCTAGACCTTGTAACTGGCAATGAGCTTTCAGATCTCATTCGCAAATTGATCAAATCCAGGAAAATAAAAATAGTAATTAATTATTGCGAACTCATTATGAGTTATCGAACCCCCTAGCGATAACTCATTACTAAAGTTTACTTTGGCGCCTTTTTAAAAAATTTTTTTTTCATTGTTTGTTTATTTATTTAAATTTTTTCGTTAAATTTGCAAAGATTATCAAACTAAATAAAATTAGTAAAGAAAATTAGAAAAGAAAATCCCCAAAATGCCCATAAATAACAAGCAAGGCCAGATAAATGTTATATTTGATATTCTTTCACATATGATTTGCAAAATTTCACACATTAAAAACGAAAATCGTCAATTTTAAAAACGGGAAATAAATATTTATATTCGAGTTTACAATGATTTATTTATAAATTTTCCCTGTCCACACTGACGAACTCGAGGGGCCTCATATTCAAAATATTAACATTCGAATGGTGTCGTTCGTTTTCTGAGAAATCTTTCGAGATTTTCGAATTCAATTTTATGTCTATGAGATTTGAAATGTTTTTGTATTGACTCTCCAGCTTACCAATGTCAAATGCAGCGCATTCGAAACTGATTTGATTACATAATTGGAACCCACAACTCATTATGTCAATGTAATAGAACCCGTGCAAATAGAGCATTCCTGATTTGTGAGTTCGAATGTCGATTTTTGTGGTTTGAACCGGACACTGGGAGGGATTCGGATCACCGAATGGTCCAAAGGAATTCCCTTGATCAGTTTCAAATGATAAGCTATTCACTGTCCAAGAGTGATGAATTTCTATTATGATTATATTTTCCCATGGCTTTAATTTCATTTGTTTCCTGATAACAACAAATATTTGGGAGAAAATATGAAATCTCTTTTACTTCTTATATTTATCTGATTGACTAATGTGACATTTGATTTTCTTTTTTTCGTTACTGTCCCAGATCTTTTGATATGTTACATCTATTCCTACAATAGATACACAATAGAAGCTTTTTGAAAGGGTGTAAAAACAAGAGCCAATATACACGTCTGTCACGTTACATCATTATTATTACATAATTTATCAACAAAAAATATTACATTATTTCAATATTATCTGAAAATTGACATTTCTCAATCGAATGATGAATAATTTATTCAATCACTTAAGTATTTAATTTAAATATTCAAATTTGTTTTAAATAAATTTAGCTCATTGATTTGAATTTTTGCCTGGTCATATAGACGAGCTAATTTTTCATAAAGGTACTGCAACCAATTTATTTGTCTAATGTCAATGTTATAAAAATTGGACCCAAGAACGAATACATCCGACATAGAGTCACATAATATTATTTACGGCATTACGTAACTCACTTATGACATTTTCTAGGGGCAAAATTGGAAAAAGAATTATTTATAGACAACCTTGCATTTTTTATCTTATACTGATGATTTGAAATGTACTTTATAATAAATATATAAGGACATTTGAAGCATAATTCCAACACTAAATTTACAAACGCCTATACCAAAAGATGGGGGTGGGAATAAGTACCAGTATAGGGCACAAATCATGTTTGTCAAGTGGTAATTATATTTGCAAATTTATTGTAATTATATTACCAGATTTATTACCAAATTTAGTTGTTAACAAATTTCTTCCTCTGATTTTCTCCATGGAACTCCATGTCAATTTAGGGTTATGCAAATTATCATGAGTTCCTTTTACCAAATTATGTCTACTCACGAATCTTATTGAATTTAGATTCCTGACTTTCGTTAGAATTTGCAACGAAAAGAAATAATTCAAATTTTTTAATATTTAATTTTATTACAACTTTATTGTTAATATCCTTTATTTTCATTTCATATTTAAAAAAAATATTTGTATTTGTTGAACACGAATTTATGACAGGCTTTTCATGAGTGGTTTTAATATTTGAGATGATTTTTTATTGGTCATATTATTCAAATATAATTCTATTTATAATTGTTAGACGCAATTAAATTCAAATCTTCTTCGAGCATTTATTTTTATAACAACTTCAAAATTGTGCCGTTTACTAGCGTATTTAAACACCGAGGCGTGATAATTATTAAGATTAATGTAATTACTGGTCATACATTTAATTGATTTAATTTAGTATAATATGATATAATTTAATATAGAATTAAAATATAAAAATTTAACAGAAATAATTATTTCTACTAACTGATCTCACTTCTACCATTTAACCATAATAATTTTATATAGAGATTTACTAACTCCTTACAATAATAAAATACAACTGTTATTCACAACTATATTTATTAACATATTGTTGACCGGTGACGAGTTAAGTCGTCATAGCACTTGCATTATCTATTTCAATTTATGAAACCCAGGGTTATTTAGAATATTACAAAAATATTACACTAAATATTTGAGCGCATTTTGTATTATATACTTTGGGGTTATATTTTGGGGCTTTTTTTCAAAACATTTTTCCTTATATACCTATTTGTAGAAGTGGTTCTGCAGAGGATATATTCAATCAATTGAAGAATCTTTTAGATCAACTCGAGGCTTGAAAATGGTAGCCTGTGACAAAACTGCGGTTAATACTGGTGGTTAATTATCGGTTCTCGCGTCTGTGTGCGCTTTTTACTTTTCTTGGATTTGAATTGTGTGCGCACACAGACGCGGACAATTGTCGAATTATTAGTTTATCTCGCGTCTGTGTGCGCTTTTTACTTTGTTGGATGGATTTGTGTGCGCACACAGACGCGGACAATTGTGGAGTTATTATTTCGGTTTTTGTCAGATTTATTGATTTTGATTTTGTTTAAAGTAATCAGGGAATTGCTGGAATTTTTATGTTTTTTGATCGATTTGTTTAAAAGATTGGAATTTGCCGGAAGGTTAATAAAATTGATATTCGGATTTCCTTTAATGACTTCAATTAATAACGATAATTACTATAATCTTCAATGCAACAGGGACGTTCACATATCTCAGGATGGTAAATGTGTGACGTGCAATGATAGATTTATTGAAAGAATTATTTGTGATAACTCAATGGAAAATGATGATGATGCCTTGAATGTTTTTCATATTATTCGTGATAACTCAATGGAAAATGGAAGTACTAGAAACGAAACTGATGGTTCCTTTTTTATTACTCCAAGAGATCCTGATAACAGAAATAGTGCTTTTGGCCAACTAAAATCAAATTTATTTGGTGGATTGCTGCCACTGGATTTTAGATCCGATTCGTCAGATTACATATTTTCAGATCAAAGTTTCGACAATTTTGTAACGAGTATTATGAATCAATTTGAACAGAGTGGTCCTCCACCAGCAAATGAGGCAGATATTGAGAAATTACAAGTCAAGAGAATCACCGCAGCTAATGATACAGGTTCCATTTGTCTGTCAGATTATGAGGTGGCCGATGAAGTGTACGAGTTGCCCTGTCAGCACAGATACCCGGTTCAGTGTCTCGAATTTTTACTATTATTTTAAATATATAGAAATATTTTTATGACCTGAGAATATTTTATAATAGACTTAGGACTTATTATTGTTATAAAGATTTTTTAAAATATTATAAGAACATTTTTTTCCAATTTCACCATTGATTATTTTTTCCATTGAATTTATTAAATTTAATAAATTTTTTAAAAGATTTATATATTATATTATTTTTGGTAATTAAGTAATTCTGAATAGTAATTACAATTTATAGTTATTTTTCGTACTGTTGAGGTTTGTAGTGAGGTAGCGACCCTCACAGAAAGATAATGATCGGAGAAATAGATGAATGTAAAATTTAACATAGAACAAAATTTTATTAATTCCAACGGCTTTGGTCAAAGGATCTTTATATATATTTGCGATTACATCCATCAATTGGTATGAATTGTGTTGCATGTTGTTCACTGATTCTGTTTTTTGGTTGTTGCTGCTGAAATTGTTATTTAATTCTAAATCGTCATATGGCATAAATTCTGCTGTTGCTGGTAGTTCGGAAGACAAGGCTAACGTCTAATTTTATATCAAAAGGGTGAAACCGGGGCTATTGTTTTAGTTTTCCATTTACATGGTCTTCCTTTGCAATAAAAAGATTCATTCGCGCACTTCCACATCACTTTCCGAGCCTTTAAAATCCAAGACCTTTGATTCAACTCATTCAAAATCTGCTGGACACCTGTTTAGTGGTTTATTATTTTAATTTATTATTAATCTTGTTACCAAACTCATATCTGACAAAATTAGAGGAAATTTGTCTCTTGTGGTAAATAATCTGCATGGATATTTCGACTGTTACTCCAAATACGCCTTCACTGTCTTAAACCGGAGAGAGCCTCACAACAACACTCTGATAAATTGCTTTTTCTTTTGCGGTTTTCTGAATTTCGTTTTGAAAATATGTTATTTGTTCATACCCAAATGATCTTCATCCTTACTCTCCAACTTATCCAGTGTCAATTCTCCTTTTTCTGTTTATCTTCCTTTTACGTTTAAATTTCCTACGAAACATTCTACCAAAGCTGGAACACTTACAATTATTTTCCAAGAGCAAAACGTTGTAACCTAGAAACAATCAGTTATCCTTCCGTTTGTTATCGTTTTCATGGCTTCACCAAATTTTGTTGGTTTATATTCTTTGGATTTTTCTGTTTCAATTCTTCTATATTCGTATTATCTTTTTCTCTTGTTCAAGAAAATTTCTTGTTGGCCGCATTTCTTTTTCTTTTTAAAGAAACGACGGATCTGACCACCACAGTAAGCCTTCCTTTAGTTCTCGTGCTGTCATTCCCCAGGATATCAAATCATTTGGGCTTCCTTTAGTGGAAATATATCGCATTTGTTGTGGACTCGTCCATTCTTGAATTAGCCAATTCGATTCGTACAAACGACTTGTTCTTTCTTCACCATAATTTTGGATCCAGCAAATCACATCCACACTATCAATCCAGAAATTGTACTGTCACTAGTTATTTCCTCAAAATCTTTGCAATATTTTTAGCAAGCTTTACACTAATACAAACGATCATCAATTCCATTCTTGGCATACTGATAATCTTTAAAGGTGCCACTTTTGCTCTTGACGCTATCAAGCTTATTCTGTTTCCGTCTGATTTACGTACTCTTGCATAAGTCACTGCGTTGTATACTTCGTATAAATCTTGGTCTAACTGTGAGTGTTTTACTTCGATTTATTCACTTTAATCATCTGTCCACAGTTGCTTAATTTCTTGATCTAATATTTCGCTTCAGCTTAAGAATAACTTTGGTGAATCCATGGTCGTCCGATAATTACTGGTTCTACACATCTGTACCCAAGTGTTGTCAATCTAGCCATAGGTTTACCAATTCCCCACAACAATTTCCTTCAGAGGTCGTTGTAGTCCGAGATAATCAGCACCTATCGGCATTCCGGCACTTTAACCACTTGTTTTCTTTCAACATCGGAAAATCGATTCCCTCCATTTTCTTTGACCCAATTTATTAACCATATCTCCAGCGACACTAGTTACCGAGAGTGCTCTAAATTCCTTATTCATTTACATAATTACTAAGCAAAGTCATTCGCACTGACTTTGCTTTCATATTTTGAACTTTTCCTAGCATAATGCCTGCTGCAACAATGGTTTCTTCCCCATGTAATCCCAGGTCAGCAGCAATTCGAACATCAATGTAACTTACTTAACTTGCGTCGTCAAGCAGAACATTCACTTTTATTGTCTTACTGTTAGGAATCGTTCTTAAACTTAAGTATACTCTGCTCTGAGTTTTGGTTAATTCAGTACCAGTCGTCATCATCGTCATAACTTCATTTTCTTTCCTCTTCATAAAGTAAATATTTGTGTTTCGTTGAACAACTATCCACTTTACAGAATGGATTTTTCCTACATTCCATTTAGAAATGACCTTTCTTCAAACAATTTCTACAAAGTTTGTCCTTTTCAATAAATTCTTCTCTATCAACCACTTTTAATTTTTTTAATTCGTTACACTGATCCAGGTAGTATGGCCATTTGTAATTTACACAGTGTAAATGACATTCTTTAGTTATATTTTCTTTTTTGATTTCATAATTAGTTGCTCCTTTGTTGTTGGTTGTCCCAAGATGAGTTCGATCCTTCATCCATGTAGTTTCTTTCTTTGATCGTTACTTGAAAACTTTACAGTTATTGAAGTATTTTACACTCCCAAAGCCATAGAGAATTTCGTTAGTGGATCGGTTTAAGTCGACTCCGATCTGTAGCCACTCCTTTGGTCATTGAATCGATTCTTGTCCTTCTTCTCATGTATGATTCCTTTTTCATTGAATGAGCAAGGAACCTGCAACTTCTTCGACTGCTTCTCTGCAAATCATGGTCTCTACCAATAGCATAAAAACGAACTTCCATGGATTCCAATAAGCCAACACTTGGTCGATCCCTGTATTAAAGGCTACCTTCCATGTTTCAAGTACCTTTCAATCGAAAATTGGAATCTTTACCTTTTGCAACCACCCATTTAAACGTTTCTTCCCATCTAATGATTCACTAATGTTTCAATGTTTTTTTACCTCTCGCTCACAATACTTTGTTCCGTTCTTTTTTGCATTGATTTATCCAACTCCTTTACTAATTTTTTCCTTGGGTCAAATGCATGTCATGATTTCTCCTCATAAACAAAATAATCGCTTTAATCACATTTTCTTGATTTAAAAAAATTTCTTCAATTTCAAAATGAAAATTTTTAAATCACCATTTGACAGTAATTGATGAGGTGGTTTGATATAGCTCTGAGGTCATGGCGTTGTTGTCATATTAGAAGAAGACATTGTTATACAATATTTATTTAAGATATTCCAAGCCATAACATACATTTGTAGTACTTCCAATTGCATAATCTAGAAAAGTGTTTATTATTAGTTTAAGCGATATTATTGATGCGATACATAGTTCATTGCATACATAAACATTCCCACACCAGTCATCAAACTTAGAGGTCACAATGACCTGATTATATAAGTTTTTTATTATAAATTATTATCATCTCAACTGAGAATAATAATTTAAATAAATGAAATATCAAAAAAAGGAAAACAAACCAAAGGTGACTAAAAATTAAAGATTTCACTGATTTCTTTTTACTTATAATCATTACATAGATTTAGTAAGTATATAACTTTAAGAAAAATATAAGGAGAGTTAATTACTTAATAATTTATTAGTATGAGCATTATTCAGATAAATTCACTCACCTGCTATTACTTGGCATATATTGTTCCACTTTGGAATAATATAGAATGTGATTAACTGGATTTTCCATTCCTTAGGATTACAATCTTGAATTGTATTGAATACCGTCTGTGAACACAGCGACGTTCTGCAAATTAGCAAATTTTATATATTTTATTACAACTACTATCAGTTGAAAAAGGCTGTACCGAAAATTCGTGAATATCAACAAAAATAAAACATCAATATCTTTACTGATTCATAGTGAAATCTTTTAATAAATAGAATGTCAATTGAAAAGAAAGAATTGAAAAAAGTTACCATATGATATATACATTAATACGTCTTTTAACCTTGAAAAAACTCCATAGATAAATATTGCAATGTGATTTTTGCAATAAATGTATTATGTAATCTAATGTTTTGTATTGTATGCTTTTGTCTTATAATCTAATTAAATTGTTTTATCCCTTGACTTCAATATGTTATGCTAGAAAGAAATAGTTGAACCCAGTCAAGTTATCAGTAAAAATATTATGAGATATTAAATTGACAAGGACTATCTTATAGTCGAAAATATTTTCATTAAATACATTATTCGCAGCAAAAGGCTTAAATTATCATTTTATTGTTTTAAATAATAAATACTGCTACCAAGAAATCATCACTTTATACTATATCTCTCAATATATAAAAAGCTAAGGATCCCATCCATCCGAATTTTCTTTTTTTAATTTCTTTTTTTATTTCTTTTTTAATTTTTAATTTATTTATTTTTTAAAAATTTTTTTAATTTTTGTTTTAATTTTTTTTATGAATTATTTAACTTTTTGTACTTATATTACTTAGAAATGGTTTATGCTATTATCTTTTATCATAGTTATGTAAACATATGAATAAACTGAATCTTACTCAACATGAATCTTTTTCAACATATTCTGATTCAAGTTTATGGAGAATCAATGGAAATGTCAAACGACAAAAACATCTCATTTAATTTTAATGTTTTGTAAAAATTTCAAAAAAATATATCCAATAAAAAAGAAATAATATTTAAATTAATAAAATATTTTTCAATATTTTCCATAGGTTTTTTGAGTTCAATAAAATCAAAATCTCATTATTAATACAGGACATCGAAATTTAATGATTTAAAAAAATTTTATTTTTAAAAGTCGCTAAATAATTTATAAATTTTCATAAAAAATCAATTTTCATGATTGTCAAAAATAAAACAACACATAAAAAATAATTAAAAATATTGATCTGTAATATGAAAAAAAGATTAAAGTAAATGTAAATTATTTATTTTATTATTTTTGATAATTTTTAAAATAAAATATTTTAATGAGAAATTAATTAATTTATTATAAATCAGAAAATATTAATGAGAATTAACTAAATAATCTAAACCAAATTTTATTTTTTCATTAATTAAACTTGAATTACGAAATAATATATTTATTATTTGAATATTAATTTTAATAAATTAAGTATTGACAAGCGATAAATCAATAAAAAATTATTATTAAAATTTGTCTTATTTCAATATTGCTATATTATCAACTGCAATAAAATCTCTCTAAGTTAAATAAAATGTAAATTAAATAAAGAAATTTGTTGAAAGTTAGCAATAAAATATTTTTAGGATATTTTAATTTATTCAGTAGTAAATTGAAATATTATAAAATAAAATTTTGAAATCTCTAAAAAATGAGTTTTACAAAGTTTTAAAATTTTTTTCAATAAATGAATTTTTTAAGTTTAATAATAAAAATAATAAATGCAATTTAATGATAAATAATTTTAATAGGTTTTGTTAAAATTCCAATGAGATAAAAATTAAATTTCAAAAAAATAAATCCAATAAAAAAGAAATAATATTTAAATTAATAAAATATTTTTAAAATAATTAATTTGATATTTTCATTGTTTAATTTTTAATTTTTAAATATTTTGTAAACTGATTAATAAATTTGTTTTAATAATCACAAAATGAATATAATTAATTTGTCAATCAAATTTTTACTTTGCGTTGATTTCTGAGGAGTTTTGAAGCAATATTTTGCAAATTATTGTTTAAATGGGTCACAATGGTTTTTATTATATTTTCTCATTTTGGTTCTGCATTGCTTAATATTTGATCATTACTGGATTCGTTGCTGAAACTATTCATTCGCCACTGATTCTTTTTTAATTTGGATTTTTAGTTTGGTCTTAACCTCAGAAAAACATCTGGTCCATTTATAAAATCCTAAAGTGGTTCTGATTCGTTCACAAAGCTTATTTCTTCAATCAAATCATTTATTATAGTTTTTGCGTTTGGACATTGAATCCGTTGTCTTTTACATCGCTTCATCTATTCATCTATTTTATCTTCAAAGTTGATTATTTATCGGTTTTCCTTGAGTTTTATGCTTCAACAGCTTTGTGCAGTCAATGTCCCATTTATCAGCCATAGAAACATTTTGAATCTTTTTTATTGATTCTAATAATATCCAGAAGTATCGGGTTATCTATCATGTAACTTCTTTATATCTTCTTCACTTCCGTTGTTTCTTTGGTGCAACTGAGACACAATTCTCGGTTCAAGGCCTTCTCGGCTGTTCAGCGTACCAGCAGATATTCTGTTGAACTTTCCTCGTTTAACTCATGTCCCAATATGTTTTTCTGATCTGCTTGTCAATCAGTGATTTGACCATCACCTCTTGTCTTGAAGTAAAAGATTTGAATAAATTTAAAATATTTATCACTTTCTATATTGAATGTTTCAACATCATCTCTTCTATGGGAATAGTTCGGAAATAGCCTCTTATGAAGAAATCCATACACACGGTCACCATATTAGAAACGGCTAAAACATCTTAATATTTTTTTAAATCGGGTATCAAAGGATAACGTCATAATTCCAAGGATTTATTTAATGAAATATTATATTTCTTTACTCCTCGAATGATGGCGTCTAAATACACCATTGCCCCATTTGTTTTGTCTTTTACCTTTTGTCATCCCTGATGCTGATTCAATTCAGAAAGAATTTCCGAAGCAGTATTGCCCGTTTTTTGTTGAAAAGTCAGTTTTCTCTTGAGTTTCTTCGTCTAATTCAACTTGGTAATATGCATTACTTAGCTCTATTGAGCTTCAAAATATAGATCATTCTAGTAAATCCTAGTAAAGTCTATGTTTGGCATTGGAAATGCCTGCCTCTCTGTTACCATTCCCAGATTAACGGCATGTCCCATGGGGAGTTGCATTTCCGTATAATGCCGTTTTCATACAAATTTTGTATTTCTTCTTCAACCTTTGTTTCTAAATTTAATGGCTGACGATATAGTTTTATGTTTATCGGTTCGCCTCTTGTAATTATCTTAAGTTTTACCAGATGCATGCTACCCACACCCCATTGATCTGCCATTATTACGTTTCCACTATTCGTTATTATTTCCTTTAATTTGCTATTCTCATTCTTTATTCTTAGCACATACTATCAACATCTTTACAGTTAATTTCTCTTTTGAGAATTCTTTATTCTCGAAGATCCTGTCGACAAGTTAATCCACTTTTTAAAATATCTCTTTTCCTTTTCGTTTATAATTCTATAAGTTTTCCAAATCCTTCATCCCTTTTAGGCAAGGTGGTGTTCAAAGTGTTCTACCTTTTTGTTGCTTGAAACTGCAAGGTGGAATTTTTCTACACCTCCTCGAACATCTCTTTCGTAATAAAATCCCATTCGTAACATGGCTTGAAATCCTTCTGCTTTTTAAATATTTTTGCATAGGTTTCCAATAGATCCTCGTCGATCATACATGATGTTAATCTTTCTCTTATACTTGAATTCACAAAACATTCGGGTGAAGTATAGAGACCAGTAACAGTTATCTTTTGATAAATCTTGGTCTCACAGTGTTTTTCTTTGTGTTATATCAACAGATCCAAGAAAGCAAGTGATGATTTTTCTCAGTTTCAAATGTGAATACAATGTTTATATGTAGACTATTCATATAATGCAAAAATGTGAATTTCATACATCTAAAAAATGCTGTTTCCAATAGATTCTAGTCCATCATACATGCTGTTAATCTTTTTCTGTTCTCTTTTATCCGTGATGCCTTTAGCATCGAAATAAATCTAAAATCTTTTAATAAAATTCTCCAAGTCATCACCTTGACAAAACACCTTTGGTAACAATCTTTCAGTGATCGTGTCGGTGTTTACCACTGCCGCCAAATTAGGATTTTCATTTGTTAAAACATTAAAATCGTTTTGTGAATCACTAAATAACTCCATAAACGTTATTTAAAAAATATGCACTAAAACATTAATGTTTTTAAAATGTATTTTACTCTTACATCACTTATTGTGCTCACTAATATTGATCAATCCCTTTACCATATTCCTCTTATACTTGAATTCACAAAACATTCGGACAAAACCGGACAATATCCGTGATGCCTTTAGCATCGAAATAAACCTCACATCTTTTAATAAAATTCTCCAAGTCATCACCTTGACAAAACACCTTTGGTAGCAATCTTTCAGTGATCGTGTCGGTGTTTACCACTGCCGCCAAATAAGGATTTTCATTTGTTAAAACATTAAAATCGTTTTGTGAATCACTAAATAACTCCATAAACGTTATTTAAAAAATATGCACTAAAACATTAATGTATTTTACTCTTACAGCACTTATTGTGCTCACTAATATTGATCAATCCCTTCACCATATTCCTCTTATACTTGAATTCACAAAACACTCGGATGAAGTATAGAGACCAGTAGCAGTTATTTTTTTATAAATCTCTGTCTCATATTGTGTTTCTTTGCGTTGTATCAACGGATCCAAGACAGCAAGTGATGGTGTTTTCTTCGTTTCACTTTGTTTATATGTGTACTATTCATATAATGCAAAAATGTGAATTTCATACATTTAAAAATGCTGTTTCAAATAGATTCTAGTCAAGCATACATGCTGTTAATCTTCTCCTGTTCTCTTTTATCCGTGATGCCTTTAGCATCGAAATAAATCTCACATCTTTTAATAAAATTCTCCAAGTCATCACCTTGACAAAACACCTTTGGCAGCAATATTTCGGTGATTGCGTCAGTGTTTACTACTGCCATCATATTAGTTTTTTCATTCGATAAAACATTAAAATCGTTTTGTGAATCACTAAATAACTCCATAAACTTTATTTAAAAAAATATGCACTAAAACATTAATAATATAGAAACGCCAACTCAATAAATTCAACATAAACGCGATATATTTCAATTGTACAACAATCTTCGTCAGGCCGCAATCTGGATAATCAATAATAAGACATAAAATATGCAATATCTAAACAAATTAACTAATAATAATCATCTCCAAACTGTATCAAAAATTTTAAAAACATTTCAAAAAAAAATATTTTAAAAACCAAACCATATTTTACATAGCCCCACATACATATTATTTTAAAATTAAATTTTAATTTAATAACATTTAACAATCAACATACAATTAACAAATTTAAAAAAAATTACATAGTTTAAAAAACACAAACATAATTATACCACAAACACGACTCCCAACCTTCATCCTTCAATTACTTAAACACATTCAAAATCTCCGTGGAACGGGCCACTTGATCATTTATTTTTGGATTTAAATATCTAATCAACAATGCCTCACAAGTTACTCGTTCCCAATAATTACTTAAACCTTTTGAAATAATTTTAAAATAAGAGATACCTATTTTTTAGTGACACATTTCCTAACATGATTACTAATATTAGTCAATCCTTTTGGTCGACAGTGTTCAAGAACTCGGGTGCAGAAATGACGAGCAGTCTCTTCAATGTATGTGGCATTACACCCATTACATGAAAATTGATACACGAGCTCAGAACACAAACTAATTGGCGTTGGACATTTACTAGTAAACATACTGCTAACTTTGCAAGAAGTGGAAACAATCCTGAATTGATCCTTGTCTACATATTTGAGAATTTTATGTTTAAATTCTCTGAAACCCTCAGAATAAGGCAATACTAACACATATTTCGGCTCCATGCGATTGGATCGATTCTTGTCACTTTCCGAATTTAACATAGTACTTTCCTCAGGAACAATAGGTACCTCAGATTCAGTCGTACGCATACCAACGTTATCAGATTTAAACATTACCTTATCCACGGTCATTTTTGTCATTTTCTCAAGAAAAGATTTAGAGTAGCCATTTTTAAGTAACAACTCAACCAATACATCAATACTTTTTACTGAATTAGCAAACGTGGAGGATAGTGACCAAGCACGAAACACTAATCCTCTCACCATATTCCTTTTATATTTAAACTCACAAAAACTATCAGGCGTTGTATATAAACCAGTATCCGTCGACTTTCTATATATTTCAGTCTCATAATGTTTCGATTTGCGTTGAATGAGTAAATCTAAAAACGCAATCGATGACCTTTTTTCTTCTTCACATGTGAATTTAATATTCTTATGCAAATCATTCATAAAATTTAAAAACGGCATTACATGTTCACGACTCTCAAACACCAAAAAAATATCCTCTACATACCGTTTGTACATACTAGGTTTAATAAGATGGCATGAAGACATTTTCTTTTCCAAACTAGACATAAAAATAGAAGCCATAGTTGGGGCTAATGGAGAACCCATAGCAACACCATCCACTTGTTTATACCATTCATTATTAAACATAAAGTTAACATTCGACGTTGAAAATTCAAGCAATTTGCGAAAAGCAATTTTATCCACATTCTTATGTTCAGACTCATTATTATTCCACATTTCACAACATAAATCAATCGTTTCCACCAATGGAACATTAGTAAAAAGACTACACACATCAAACGAAACCATCATTTCATCATCAGAACTTTTCTTCAGTGCAGCAATGAATGAAGCAAATTCAAAGCTATCCTTACATTCGAACTCAGACGCCATTAAAGGTTTTAATAACCCATCCAAAAATGTGGCAATTTTATATATATATATCGATAACACTGGTCTCATAGGCATACCTGCTTTATGTACTTTTGGAAGACCATAAAGCTTTGCGGGTTGAGATCCTTTCGGTTTTAGGAATTTTACCAAATCTATATCAATATTTTTATCATCCGACAATTTGTTTAACATTTTTATCAAAGTTAGTTCATCTTTCAGAGGAGGCAACTTCCCATTTTTTCGACAACTACCATCTTTAACAAACTGTGGAGATGACAAAACATCGTTCAATTTGTTCACATACACATCATGGTCTAAGATAACCAAACCATTACCTTTATCATATTTACAAACGTTAATATCTTTTTTAGCCAAATTCTTCAAGATCAAGAAATCTTTTATATCTTGTTTTTTATTTTTATTGATATAATCAATCGTACTCACATTCAACAAATTCTTTACATAATTATTATCTATATTCTTATCAAACACGCACATATTGTAGTACAATCTTTCAATTTTAGCACACAGTTTAGTTTTATCAATACGATTTTTAATACCATGATTAGGACCATATTTTAAAATTCGCTCTTCATCATGTGTCAACACAATTTTACTCATATTTAAAAATGTTTCCTTTACATCAAACTTATAAATACCAAATAATCTTCTTAAATTATTCAACTTTTTAATATGGGAATCAAACTTATGCCTTAATTGTAACTCAGAACAATTGATACACCATTTGATACAATATTGAAAACGAAAATCACCAATCAACCTGATCAAAACCGCTTCTATTCCAACTAATTCATCATCCAAAATCCGCTTCTTTTTATTCTGTGCTTCCAAAGTTCTACGCAACGTTTTCCGATGGATTGAAGTAATATCTTCCGTTAAAAGATAATTACTCAGTTTCATTTTAAAAATGAAAGAGGGAATCATACCATTCTCTAGACAAGTTTCTAAAAAACTAATGTCCAGTTCCATTTTTCTAATTGAAATAAATTTCTTCAGCAATTTTTTGAACACTGGAACCGCAGAGGCATAATTATTAAATAAATAATCAAAAAAACGTTACAATGATTTAATAATACAGAAACGCCAACTCAATAAATTCAACATAAACGCGATATATTTCAATTGTACAACAATCTTCGTCAGGCCGCAATCTGGATAATCAATAATAAGACATAAAATATGCAATATCTAAACAAATCTAAACATTAATGTTTTTAAAATGTATTTTACTCTTACAGCACTTATTGTGCTCACTAATATTGATCAATGCCTTGGATCCTTAGGATTTTAATAAATCTATCAACATTCTCTTTTACCATAATTAATAAAAATGATTTTGAATAACCATTCTTCATTCAACCATTTTGCCAACACTTTTTACTGAATTTACAAAAGTAGAATACAAAGACCATGAACGATAAATCAATCCCTTCACCATATTTGTCTTCTACCTAAATTCACAATAACATTTGAATGAAGTATAGAGATCAGTATCATTTGGTTTTCTATAAATCTATATCTCATAGCGTTTCTCTTTGCGTTGCATTAACAGATCCAAGGAAGCTAGTGATCAGTTTTTCTACGTTTTGCATGTGAATATAAAGGTTTTTATGTATACAATTCATATAATGAAAAACGTCTCAACATGCCTCTTATTTTCAAATATAAGAAAAATATCATTTTACATACCGTTTATAAAAAATGTTTTTCATAAATTGGAAAAATACGGTTTCCAATGAATCCTCATACATACTTTTATTATTTTCTGTTCTCTTTTATGCATGATTCCATTAGCATTGAAATATATCTCACGTCTTTTAATTAATTTCTCCAAGTTATAACCTTGACAAAACACCTTTGGTAACAGCCTTTCAGTGATCGTGTCGGTGTTTACCACTGGCGTCAAATTAGGATTTTCATTTGTTAAAACATTAAAATCGTTTCGTGAATCACTAAATAACTCCATAAACTTTATTTAAAAAATATGCACTAAAACATTAATGTTTTTAAAATGTATTTTACTCTTACAGCACTTATTGTGCTCACTAATATTGATCAATCCCTTCACCATATTCCTCTTATACTTGAATTCACAAAACATTCGGACAGTCGCGTACGCAGGATGTTCCATGAGGGGGGGGGTTTCCAGAAAACATATTTTGTATATGTATTTTTATTTTTTCACGTAATAGCTAGCACTATTTACCAAATTATATTCAAATTATATTTCACTTTATTTCAATATAAAAACAATTACCTATATTTTTCTCTCAACTTTTTATAGAAAATTGTAAAGAAAACTAAATAAAAATTTATTAAGAAATATGAATAATAATTATACATTATAAGAAAAATTAATATAAAAGTTTTATTAGAAAAAAAGTAATATACTATATACATATTAAAAATTATATAAGAAAAATTAATAAAAAATTAAGCAAGAAAAATTAATAGAAAATTATACATATGATGAATATCTTTGTATAAGAAAACTCAATACATATATTAAAAATTATGTATTGTTTTCTTATAAAATAGAATAAAAATTGCATATTCAGCAAAAGGACTATTTTCTGAAAAAAATAAAAAGCGATATAAATTAAGACTGAAGTTCAAAGATTTTTCTATCCATAATTACCTAATCCAAGCGAATTTCTAATTTACGTGAAGTTTTTGCTAGTTCATCTAGAACTGCATCTGTAGAAATCGCGACATTACGATGAATATTAAGTAACGCTAATCCATTTAACCTATCTTCACTCATTGTGTTGCGTAAATACGTTTTAAGTCGTCTCAATGTTGAAAAAGATCGTTCACTGCTTGATGTTGTAACTGGTAGTGTAGCAAATATTTTAAGTAATTTTCGAACAGTTGGGAAAATTGAATCGTCGCATGTATTCGAAGAATTTAAAACATGGCGCCACCATAGCTTCAGCTCACCAATGCCCTCAACTATGCTACAGTTTGTAATACTATTATATTTTTCTAAAAGGATTTTTGCAGAATTTTCGTGCTGTGATGAAAAGTTTTGTTCATTTGGCAAAAGACACATAAAACTTTGCAATATATTTTTATGTTTCAGAAACCGATCGTGAATTTGCATCTTTGTAGAATCTACAAAAGGAATGAAGAAGGCAATATGATAATCTCTTCAGGATTTTCAACTACAATGTTGCAGCGATGAACTTGTCTTCCGGTTAGACGAGGAATTCGTATTTCTACATTAAGTTCGTCACATATTTTCTTGACGTCACTGAAAATGGTATTAAATTGCTTTTCTATTTCGCGTCGGGTTATAGCAAAAACCTTGGCAAGAACATGAAGCGATACTTGAAATTCTGTACTCATAATAATAGATAGAAGCTGAATTGCAGAAGAAGTTGTTTTGTCATCCCATTCAGAAATAATTTCCATTGCAGAAATTGCAGCTTTTTGAAGCTCCATAAATACTAGGACGGACTCGTGGCGTTGAATCCATCGTGTGGGACATATTTGTTTTAGTCGCGTTGCTGTTGATTCAGATTCCATTTGGTCTATACAATTTTTTAGCACGGCTTGGCGCTTTGGGGTGTTAAAAAAATTGTACACACTTCCGAGTGATCCTATACAATTTCGTATAAATGAAATTTCACAAGCATTAGAAATAGCGAGGTTTAAACTATGAGATGCACAGTGTACATATAAAGCTAGCTTATTTTCATCACTAACATATTTTTGTGCCCCATGAAATCGTCCACTCATTGCTGAAGCTCCATCATAACCCTGTCCAATCATGAATTTTGAATCTAATTCTAGATTACGCATAGTCTGCAATAAAACATTTGCAAGACCCTTACCAGTCACATCAGTAACAGGTACAAACTGTAAAAAATCTTCTCTGATGTTATTCGAATCAGAATCTACATAACGAAAGCATAATGAAAATTGTTCAATACCAACTATATCACTAGTTTCATCAGCCAAAATCGAAAATGATTTCGCACTATTTATTTTAGCAACAATTGAACGAACAACTATTATGTTGCATGCACTTATAATTTCGTTTTGAATTCTTGGACTCAAATAAGTTGCATTTTTTCCTGAGACTTCTAGATGATTTTTAAGTATTTCATCTTCACAATGGACTCTAAAACGTAAAAGTGCTCGAAAATTTCCATCATTTTCCTCTGGATTATCAAGTGTTAAAGTGCCAGAGTCTCTATGTCCTCTTAAAGGCAAACCTTGACGACCGCAAGAAAGTATAGTCTCTATTATTGGAGTTAATCTACTCCGATTTTCTATTATTTGTTTTTTTAGACCGGAGTCCAATGCCAACACTACAGGTTCCATTCTATGCTCGGAAATTGCTTTACGATTTTGTGCGTGAAGAACGGCTGTTTTATGGTACTCAGTTTCTTGATGTTTGTTGAAATTTTCTATAGCATCTTTCCAGTTTGAGAAAGCAGTTTTGGCAAATTTTCCTAGTGGTTGATGTCCGACACCACCATAATTCGCAGAAAATAATACACAATACTTACAGAAAGCACCATCCAAAGGTTTTGAGTATACTAACCATTTCCACCTGCTAAACCAGCTGTATTGAAACTTTAAATTACGTTTTCCACTAATTGGGAATACAAATTTGTCGTCAGGATAACAATCGTTTTTCAACAAAAATAATCTTTTTTCATCGTCGCATTGGTCTTTTCCAATAAAATTACTAATATCATTAATAATTACATTTGAATCTGATCCTGATGGAGACTCACATTCACATCCACTTACTGAAGCTGCAGCACTCTCATTTTCACTAGGAACAGGAGCAACCTGATCAGTTGTTCTTTCTAAATCACTTGTTTTAGATTTTTAACAAAATAATTCGTTAAAGTAGAATTTTTTAATTTTCTCTTCTCGTTATTCATCTTCACAAAATATTATTTAGAATTAACAAATTTTAAAATTAACATTAAACAGAAATTAGACTTTCTCAACAGAAAACAAATTATAAAATAAACAGTAAGAACAAAAATAAATTCATTAACTTTTACCATAATTAAAAAAAAGGATTTCGAATAACCATTCTTCATTAACAATTCAACTAATTTGTCAACGCTTTTTACTGAATTTACAAAAGAAGAAGACAAAGACCATGAACGATAAATCAATCCCTTCATCATATTTCTCTTATACTTGAATTCACAAAAACATTCAGGTGAAGTTTAAAGATCAGTATCTGTTTGTTTTCTATAAATCTGTGTCTCATAGTGTTTCTCTTTGCGTTGTTCACTGATCCAAGAAAGCAAGTTATGAGTTTTTCTCCGTTTCGGATGTGAATAAAAGGTTTTTAGTTATACTATTCATATAATGCTAAAACGTCTCAACATGCCTCTTATTTTCTAATATACAAGGAAAATATCATTCCCATACCGTTTATAAACAGTGGATTTAATAAATTGGAAAAGTACGGTTCAAAAACGTCTCAACATGCATCTGATTTTCAAATATAGGAAAAATATCATCCACATACCGTTTATAAACGGTGGGTTTTAATACATTAAAAAATGCAATTTTCCTTTCAAAGCTTTCTTTTCTCTGCTTTTTTTAAAATTATTCTTATATTTATTTTTAATATTCTTTGTCCAGAACTTCTACCGAATAAGTTTGATTTTCCAACCCTTCTATAAAGACGTGTATCTCTCCTCTTCATTGTCTTCTATGATGTCTACAGTTACTTAGATCTTACAATACACTCTTCACATAATTAGTATTATTATCTTTCATCATTCGTATTTAATGAAAGTACAAACTTTCACTCTTAGCACAACTTTACTCATATTTATTTTTGTATTCTCCACATTAAATTTAGAAACCCAATTAATTTTTTCAAATTTTTTAATTTATTAATATTAGCATTTTCTTTGATTTTTAACTGACAAATTGAATTTTTAATACACTGTTCAACACATACTTGTAAACAAAATCATTTGTTATTTCTTTCAAAGTAAATCCAATATTTAATAGATATTTAATTGATTTCGAGTTTTCGAAATTATGATATTTTGGATTTTGAGCAGTTGTTTAAAAGGTGGTTTTTTGGAATTATGTTTTTTTTGAAAATAAGTTTTTAGGATATTTATGATATTTGAATTGCTCGAAGTTGTTCAAAAAAGGAATGTTTGAAAGGACTTAAGAATATGGAGATTTTGACGATTGGAAAAGATCAAACAGCGATTTTGTTATTTGCTCACATTTGTTGTTCTTTGAAGACAACCGAAACTAATGATACTTCCAAATTGTTTTATGATATTTCTTGTGGATCTAATGGAGCTGAACTTGATGATGTGTTACGTGAAAGCAGAATCGAGATTCTAATTCACGATGGATATGAAATAAAAATCATAATTTAAATAATAAATCATTTTTTATTTGTATACAAAAATTATTTTAATTTTATCATAGTATAATTTTTATAAACTTTTAAAAATTATTAAAAGTTATTAAAAGTCGAAGTAACCAAAATAAAAAAAAGGTTTAATGATTTCATTAAAATTTAAGTTGTACGTTATATGACCCGCTTGTAAGTCGAAGTGGCTATTTTGACGTAAATTTCTCGACTTATACGCGAGTATATACGGTATGTTAACAATTATATACGGAAACAATTATTACATAACAGTAATGATTTAATTATTTATCAATAATTAAATAATCTAATAAATTCGTTGCTGATTGAGTGTTAATTGTGATTTAATAACCAATGCCTCACATAAAATTCTTTCCCACTTATTATTAAAGTTTTTATATAAAATTTTATAATATTTTAAGTCAGTTGCACCTTTGCATATTTTCCTATGATCAATAACATCACTCGTGCATCAAGACGCGGGATTGCAACCATTACATGGAAACTTATACATTAGATCAGACACTAAACCTATTGGGGGTTGGGATTTATTTCAAAACATATTTAGTAATATTTTTAAGCTTTTGATACTATTTTAAATATATTGTAATTGCCTAATAATTTCATGGCAGACAATTTAAAATCTTTAAAACCTTCCAAATATGGAATAATTTAAACATGAGATTTTATAAGTTCACCATCATTAAATGAACCATCATTTTTTCACTTACTTTTCTCTTGCAAAAAAAATAAAATACCAATATTAGTAAAAACATTAATTTTATTGAAATAGAAAAAATATTGATAAATAACCGAAAACTTAATAGGGATAAATGAAATTCAAAATATCAATGGGAAATTTTCCTATGTTTAGGGGTGATATTTATTTGTATACACCAGAGCATGAATTAATTTACCGACGGGCCTAAAATTTGTTAGTTTTGGAGAAAATTAAAAAAACATTCTAAAATTATATTTATTGGAATAATGTATTTAATTTATCTGGTAAAAACATATTATAAGGTTTACCTGTAAGGTAGATTTTTAAATTGAAGGGGGTGCATTCCAAATGGGAAGTAACGGTCTATCGGATACGTATTGATGTGAGGAACTAAAATAAAAAAATTATTTTAACTAAGTCTTAAAAACATAAAATTTAGTAGAATGTGTCTTCATCAGATAGAAATCCCTATGAGTTATGATAGTGATTTCCAAATGGGTTTCGCGGGATAATGAGCTCTGATACTAGATTTTGGTAATTTCAAAATTTCTCCAACGGATATTTTCAAATGTAATTCTGATCAATTTTAAAAATTGATTTATTAATTTATTTAAAAATAATAATTTTCAAATTTAAAAAACATAACCCATTTATGACAGGATTTTATACTGAATTTATCGAGCCAGTAATAACATAATCAATACAAAATCAAGTTGAAATTTCTAGACAATTGAGAATCTTAAACGTACTCTGACATGTACGCATTGCCATTTGGTGATGCAGGAATCTGAATGCTTAAAGGTTTTCGATAAAGTAATTTTCAAATGCTTCAATAAAAGTTGTGATAAATATAGAAGCATTCGTTCGGAGAGTTTTTGATCTAATCGACTGTGGAAAAAAAACTCTTTAATGAAGCTTTACTCGCTTCTTCGAAAACTTTGTAAGCAGTACTTTGATGAAAATTTGATTGTTTTTGGCGGTAAAGGTGTTGTTTTCAATTGCGATGAATCATTGTTTAGACATAAACCAAAATATCATTGTGGTTGACCCACAACTCAATATGTTTTGGGTTTTAATTATTGCTGATACAAGTTATATCCCTGAAAAGAGGTTAATGACTTTAGTCGAAGGAAGATCTGCAGATGAATTATTACCCGTGATACAGTCTAGAGTAAAAGACGGATTAATTATTTATACGAATTGCTGGGCCGCTTCGCAGTTTTAGTGGAAATAGACAACAACATCGAAATAATGTTACAGTGTCTGATTTCCCTGATCTCAAATTAGACCCCCTTAATATTATATATTATAAATGTTAATGTTCAGTGGACCTAATAATTTACACCAGCCATAAAATAAGCTTACTTATACCAAGCACTATCACCGTAAGAAAAGAACATTGATAAAAAAATTTATTTCCATTCGTAAAGTAGATCAAAATTGGAATCATTGTATGGGATTTATCAATATTTTCATGGAAATAGTGACAGGGATCGGTGACATGGGACTGCCTTTTACACATTCGCAAATAAACGGGATTGACCAATCAAACTTAAGCGAAAAGAAAAATTTAAAATGACTACGCAAGAAAGAAGTTATAATGATTACGTTGCAGAATAGTAGCTAGATGTGTGAACCCTGCTCTCCATACAATTTTGTTAATTTTGTTTAAATATATGTAATATTTATGATTTCGTTTTAATCGATTTTTACGTAATAGTTTAAAATTTGGTTAATCAATAATTACGAAATTTTTTATTTTTGTTTAAATATATTATGATGCAATATATCTGATTTAATCAATAATTACGTATTTCTTAATATTTGTTTAAATCGATGAATATGTAATATTTTTGATTTTGATTTAATCAATAATTACTTAATTTTTTAAGTTTTGTTTTAATCTATGGCGATGAAATATTTTCAATTTGATTTAATCGATAATTTCGAAATATTTTAAAATTTGGTTTAATAAATAATAACATATTTTTTCAAATTTTTGTTTAAATCTATGATGATGTATTATTTTCAATTTCGATTTAATCGATAAATATATAATATTTTAAAATTTGATTTAATCAACAATTATGTAATTTTTAATTTTTTTTGTTTTGATATAATATTTTTATTTTATCGATAATTACAAAATATTTTAAAATTTGGTTTAATAAATAATTACGTCATTTTCTTAAATTTTTGTTAAATTCGATGATGTAACATTTCTTGTTTTTATTTAATCGATAATTATATAATATTTTATAATTTGATTAAATCAATAACTACGTTATTTATATTTTTGTTTAAATTGAAGATGATGTAACATTTCTGGTTTTGATTTAATCGATAATTACAAAATATTTTAAAATTTGGTTAAATCAATAATTACGTTATTTATATTTTTGTTTAAATTGATGATGATGTAACATTTCTGGTTTTGATTTAATCGATAATTACAAAATATTTTAAAATTTAGTTTAATCAAAAATTACGTTATTTATATTTAATCCTTGCCCAAATCGATGATTGCATAATTTTAATTAATTTTAAACGATGATAATGCCATCAATTTTAATTTTTTATAAGAACATTTGATATCTATATATACTTAAAATATAAATTCTTTTGTATGTAATTAAAAATGCTTATTCAACAAAAATCCCAATTGGTCTGGATTACAGAAATATATCCAATAAATATTCTTCAAATATGATTTCCGGCCCGTCAGGCGGGTTTTACCTCAATTCCAGTGAAACCATTTATAGGTAGAATTTAATTCCCTACATTACGATTTGATTTTAAATTTGATATTTCCTGTTGTGTGTGCTACAAGTTATGTAATCCATATAGTTATGTAATCATAGCATAATTTATCATATACATATCAAGTACAAATTATTCTATTTATTGATTAGAGTTAAAAATAATAATTTCTTTCTTTTCCTTTTAACCGATTAACTATTATAATTAATATGGGAACGAAATCCCTTCGACACTGAACGCTATCATTTACCCATATATTACTATTGAAATAACCTGAAAAGCATTTTGATGAAATAAATCTATTCAATTTTATTCCGGAGTTTTCCAGTGAATTCTGAATATTTTCCAGTATTTTATGGAAAGGATTTTCAGTAAGGCATTTTTGAAAGTTCGAATTAATAGCGGCCAGTTTCTCAATGATTCTACACAGCTCAGCAACGTAATTCAATCCGACGAAGAAATAGTTCATTTTCCCGTTCCGTAAAACCAGTCGATCATCATTCAGTAAAATCATCAAATCTTCGTGAGAAATATTTTGAAGAAAATTATCCAAATTGTAAAATTCGAATCCGAAATATGAATAACAAATCTCAATCAATGAATTCTGTTGAAGATCTTTTGCGATTTGATAAATTCCAAAAATATTATCCAATGATAACAGTTCTGTGATTGTATCGCAGCAGAATTTGACAACTCGATTGATTTGAAAGGCATCAGCCAATTGCAAAACGTCGCAAATATTATCATTGGTAATATCGATTTTTCCAGTATATAAATAGCTGAGAAACAATGGGAAATGTTGGGAATATTTCACGAGAGAATCGATTTCTATTGTCACATTTTCTGATTGCTGAATCTCGAGGGAGTTTTCAATTAATTTTTCAAATACAGAACTGGAGATTTGCAGAATGATTTTGTGGCTTCTAAACAGTTGATTGCCATACTTGATAGTACAGTCGCAATTCTGGTTCTTAATTCGTTTCTCGTTCAATTTCTCAAGCAGGAAATCTACAATAAATAGGTGAGATTATTAATTTCCATACATTCCATACTGATATGCTCAATTCTTGTATCACCTATCGACATTCAATAGCAATTTTAAATTTGACATGTTAAAGTTCAAAATGCAATACAATTATAACAAAAATAAGTTTTCAATTAAATTATATTTCTAATTTACAAATTGTTTCATGCTAATTATTATTGTTATTATTATCATTATTATTGTTATTATTATTATTTTTGGACAAAATTGTAATTAGGATTTGTAGTGTATTAATTTTGTTATTATTGTGTTTATTATATAAAAAAATAAATAAATAACTATATAGTGTAATTCCCTATAATAAATTATTACTATAGAGAATTACAAATTTAAAAGAATAAAAAATTCATTAAGAATAACTTTGGGAATAACTTGTAAAAAATTAACGAAGTAAGAAAGCCTCAATCATCTGAAGCAATTTTTTGATTTCCAACAAAAATCAGAATAATCGAAACTCGAAGATTTAAAGTACGAAAGGTTTATATTTAAATAAACGTTTTTTAAAGTAAAATTAGTTTGTTATATTTTGGGTTAATTTAATATTTATTTTGGTTGTATACACGCAATTTAATCAACACACAATCACCCAGCTGTGCCGAGACAGTATTTTTAAAGGAGACTCGGCCGTGCTCTACAAATTCTCCCAATACTAACATTTACAACAAAATTAAAATAATAAACATAATAAATAATAATCAAGCCAATAATAAACATAATAAATAATAACAAACCAATAAAATAACACTATATATTTCAATTTCCAAGTATAATAAATTTAGAAAATTTCCAAAAGAAATATATGATTATATATTGGATACTTCTTCGGAATTAATTATTTCCAGCTCAAGAAATCCATAGAAATGTGTAAGTTTCTCAATAAACTTTAGTTAATTATATAAAAGTTTAGGCTTACATTTAAATAATAAATTAAATAAAAATTAATTAAATAAAAAATTGACTTACTTTTTTTTATCATAAATTTATCATAAAATCTAAAAGATAATTTCAAATAGTTATATTAAATGAAAGAAAATCAGAATAAATCATTTAAAATACATAAAATTTAATATTAATGTTAAAAACAAAGCAAAGCTTAATTGACCTATCTTATTTAATGTCTATAAAATGATTATCAAATGCGCTTTGGTGTAATTTTACATTTATCAATTTTAAATTTATCATAATTTAAAAAGAATTTTAAGTTTATGCTTCAGTATTGCTAACATTTGTTAATTAGTGGAGTAAGCATCGTGAAATGGTGGAAGAGAAGGTACCAGTTGCTTTTTCACTGAGCTGTTCTCGATGCATGCTCTCACATTCAGTAGAACGATTTCGGCGAGGGTCTAAAGAGTGATCTCGTCGCGGTAGCAGCTGTGAGTTTTTGATCATCAAAAAAAAAGAATCATCAAATATCCAGCACTTTCGACAGGATACCAAATCGATAATTCCGTATTGCTGACGTTCGGCATCACAATAGATGAATTTATTTAATTATTTTTAAAATTTTATTAATTAATTATTTTATTATGTTTTTATTTTAATTACTTACTTTAGTTAGTAGATAGTTATGTGCACTTCAGATCCAGATACCCCCACCCCTATTTTTTAAAATTTTCAAAAAGACCCCCCCCCTACTTAATTTTTTTTAAAAGACCTAACTTTTTTTAAAAATTTTTTAAAATACCCGCCTTACTTTTTTTTAAATTAAAATTTTTTTTTAATTATCGATTACATAATAATTTTAATTTGTTTAAATCGTTGATTATACAATAATAATTTTTGTTTTATTTATCGATTATGTAATAATTTTAATTTTTTAAATATTTGATTACATCATAAATTTTGATTTTTTATAAGAAAAATTTTGTCAATATACTAGAAATTAAATTCTCTATTAAATGAGACTATGAAGTAATCAAAATTGTGAAATTTCATTTGTAGTACACCATTTTTGAATTTACACATCTTTTTAAACACTTATACATCTTTCTCACTCATTCATTCATCTTTATTAAAATAGTTACTAACCAACATGTTTTAGTCATCAATAAATCGAGTAAGGGTAGGAAATTATTTAGAATCAACAAGTAACCCACAGACCTTAGTGTAATAGATGTTAATACATATTACAATAAACCCACTCACATGCGTATACATATATTAAACCACGCACATATTAATATTATTATTCAATACATACAAGTCATAGAGGTTAAGCACATACGAACCAATGAAAATCATACATTGATATTGCATCTTTATTGCATATGAGTAATATCAAAACTGTAAAATTCATTACATCATTGAATAATAACTTCTATTACAATATTGTAAACTATATTCAATCACTAATTATTGCAAAATAATAAATTATTTCAGTTAATGGTTAGAAAACTAATAAAAATATTACAATAACTCAAAACAATTTAAAGAAATCTTTCAATAAATTACAATAATGTTATAAAGTATTCATTAAGTTGCAATAAAGTGGGAAATTATTTCGGGAAATTGCAGCAATTTAATAAATATTTTACACTAAATTACCACAAAATTATGAAACCTTTCATTAAATTACAACAAAGTATTTACATTTTTCATCAAATCGCAACAAAGTAATAACATATTTTGTAAAAATTTCAACAGTTGTAAAATATTTAAGCAATTTGTAACAAGATTATAAAAATATTGCAACAAAGTAATAACATACCGATGACTAGTTAACTATATGTGTTAGCACTGTACGCAAAACTGTTCATATTTGTATTAGTGTTTTTTATTTGGGGTATGTGAGATTTTATATCAGGATATTAAATATTTATATCAATTCGAATTTCTATTTGTCACAGTAAATATTATTAAATAAAATTTCTCTCGGTTTTATGAACTTAAAAATAAATTATTATTGATAATAATAAATCTTTTTGGTAAATATATTATTTTTTAAGTTTATTCATTTCTCAAATATGTTTCGCATTATTCTATAAATTGATAATATGTTAATGCACTACTAAAACCTAATAATTTCTGCAAAAAATTCATAATTAATTTGAATAATATGTTAAATTTAATAAAACTTATGATTTTTATAACTTAAATATTATTTTAAAAAACATAATTTAAAAACTTTGTAAGTTTAATTTTAATCTATTTTAAAAAATTAAGATTTCTAGTTATAATAAATGAAGTTTCATAATTTTTGAAAATAATGAGTGGTAAATGTGAAGAATTGTCAACTCAAACAATAGAATTTAAAACCTTACAAAATGACATCATTATTTATTCACACTGAAACACTCAAACCTTTTTCATCCAAATTTTATATACACATTTAAAAAAATATAAATCTATGCTTAAGAAAAACTATTCTCATATTAAAAATAAACATTTATTAAAATTCTGAGAAATGCGATCGTTATCTATTGATGAGATGACCTAAACTATAGAAATTCTCATACACACCGAGGATTGGTGCTTACTTAACTGTCAAGGCCACATTGCCAAATCCATCTCCGATAGTACTATGCCAGACTTCTTTATAAAGACCGACACCCTAAATGACGCGCAATTTCTTTTCCTTCTAAGAGCACGCAATAATATCTTAAATCTTAAATTTACCCCACATAGGAATAAATCTAAATTAGCATTTCTATGTAGACATTGTTGGGCTCATCCAGAAACACAGGCCGATATCTTCAATCACTGCCCAGCTAAAATAAATGCACGAAGAAATAAACATACGCGTGTACTTGAAGCTGTTGCAGATTTCCTACTCAACTAAACTTTAAAATCGACATCTAAATATGCCCCGAAGGAGTTAAAACAACTCTTAGACCTGATCTCATCAATAAATCATCTAGGAACTCTCTGACACATATCTTAGACATTAAAATGCCTTATGAAATACGCGAAAACTTTAAAATTGCAAGAGATAATAATTTCGAAAAATATAAGAACTTGGCATTAGAAATAGGACATGCCTACAAATGCAAAACCACAGTATCCGCACTTGTAGTAGGAACACTTGGATCGTGGGATAAAGAAAACGATACAAGGCCTAAAATAATAGGGACAGTGCCTCACGGTTACCGAATCATCCAACAAGCTTATACGCTGCTATATTTGCCGATGCTTACCAAATATATTTCAAACATAAATTTCCGTTCATCAAGACGATGCTTTAATTAATTATAGTGAGAAAATACGTTTCTGCCTGCATCTCCGACAGGTCTAGCCCATACCCATAGCCCGAGAGCCCACAGCCCGAAAGCACCTAGCCTAAAGTCTGAAAGCCTAAAATGGATGCTCTTTTTACCAAATTTGATCGAGATACTACAACGAATTTTTATTTACGCGATATGCTTAGAGATTTAGATCTCAGGTATAAAGTCATTATGAGAGATGAAATTGTGAAATACCTGTGTAATACTTGCAAACGACTAGTGGAAAAGGATAGCATTGGGTTTTGTGCTCGAAAAAGGACAAGATTTATTTCGAATTGTATAGGGATTATTCCAGTAAAGAAAATGGCCGAGTACGTCAGTGACGGGTACGAATATACTACTTGGCAGGTCCAGCGCTCTATGTTTTTGTATTATTAAACTTAAGAAAAAGAGAACGCTTCAGACCTTAATTATAAAACTAATACCGGAGTTACTGCGTTAAGGAACTCCGTTATGATTCCTGTTAATCTTGCAGGCGGGACTATGTCATTAAATACTTCCGCAATCATGATGAAGTCGAGAGTAAATTTGTGAATGAATCCGGGGATCGGATGCGCGGGGTGTTGAACATGAACAACAACCAGATTTCAAACCTGCCCCTCCCAATCGCAGAATGCGATGCCGTCAGTAAGAATTATGTCAGGAAAGGATTTGCGGAGAGCAAGGAGATATATAAATAACTCAAGAATCAATTAAAGAATGAAATCTTTCCACAACTCACACTTGAGTCACGATATAAGAATCAAATAAATAATCAAATACATCAACTCAAGAATGAAATGAATCAAATAAAGGATATGAATTGAAATTGATCAAGCAAGAATTGGATCAGACACGCGTATTCATGCCATGATTGGGAATAAAACCAAGAGTGTACATGTTATAAATAATAGCTTTATATATCCTGGGGGTACATCTAAATATACTCTCGGAGATTCTGGAATAATTACCAAATTGCTTATCCACCCACCTCTTTTAGATTTAAACACGATAGAATTTTTTATATAGGAAACTAGCAGCTATGAATAATATAAGCCCAGGCCAATTATTTTACAAATCTGGTTCTGCTGGTCTTAGAGTTAGGAAATTCCAAGATTTAGAAAAATATTTATCTAAATAAATGGATGAGATAATCATTGAAGAGGAAATCCATCCAATATTTGTCGAGAGTAAATATCTCTCTTTGGAACATGAATAGATAAATCAAGTCTCGCTGGACGAAACCTGAATCGCGTACATCTCAATCACTGGCACCCTATCGCTGTCAACCACTGTGTTTTCGGGAATAAGTCTCTTGGGAATCGCGCCGATTATCATAGCTACAGTCCACGTCGGAACGAATGCCGCGTATGTTTTTCTGAGCGAACGAGTTTCGATCGGATTGACTTTAAGGAAAAAGAAAATATACGAGAAATCATAATTGGTACTATATAGTAGTTGCTCAATATAAAAAAAATAGCTGAAGCAAACATATTACCAAAAGAAAGAGGACCATATGCGCGATCATTTTTATGTAGGAAATTCAGGAGTTTCGCCCGTAGGTTCATAGCTCGGAAGTTCATAGCCAGGAAGTTCATAGCCCGGAAGCCCATAACCCTGAAGTTCGTAGTCCTGGGTGCTTTTTTAGGTGTGCTTTTTTATACCTTACTGCCATTGTTTTCCCACAGATCTCACATTGAATTTTTTACTAATTAGGCAGGCTTACAGCTATAATTTCCTGGGCTAAATTGCGAAAGATGTTTATGGGCACGAGTTTTCTGACCTATCACCACGAGCTCTGAAAGCGTTTTGGCTTCGTTTGTATTCGTCACACTTGTTTTAAGTTTTGAAAGGCTCGGTTTCAGCTTCAAATTGACCACAAAATAATATGTCAAGTATTACATAAATTTATGCTATTCCCGCTTTTACTTTCTAATAATATTGTTACTTCCTGGAGCTCTGATTTTGTAAAGGTGCTAACATTAAAATACTTTTTTAATATTAAAATCATTGGAGATGAATGTCTTTCTCCTCGCGGAATCAAAAACTATTTGCTCTAATTTTAGTAAATTGACTTTAATCATTCCATACTCCACAGAAGTATAAGCCGATAGGTCTAACTTCATTTCCTATGAATCATTCAAGTACTTGAATAAGCACGCGTTATTCATGGTCGTTGTGAAAATAGTTTTGACGTCACTCGGATTTTATTGTTGACGTCCTTGGCCTTATGACCTAGGAATATAATTTGTATAAATATATGTCTTCCTTTCGTGACAATTTCGGAGATGTTTCTCTGCTTCATTAAATTCCTCATATCATCCAGAATAATCAGGGTCAGGGAATCCGTTGAGACTCACTGAAATTATTCATGTCCCCCAACAATTCCAAATCCTCGGCGTCGTGGACATTTCTGTACCCTTACCATTCCAACCGATCTTTACAGAACACATGGACATTTTCGGGTTTAGAGTTTTTATTTATATAAATTTTATCAAAGGTAGTTTTCCCGGATTCCGTGGCCCCGTAAATAATAAAATGATTAGTAAAATTTTATATGACGGGCTCTCAGAAGGATCTCTGCACGACCTTCTCCGATTCTAGGACAAAATGGGCGAGGGCAAAATGGTACGGACAAAATGGTACAGACAAAATGGGCGAGGGCAAAATGGTACGGACAAAATGGTACAGACAAAATGGTACGGACAAAATGGTAAGGACAATATGGTACAGACAAAATGGTACAGACTAAATGGTACGGACAATATTGTACGGACAAAATGGTACTAGGATTAAATGGTACTAGTATTAAATTATATAGATTTAACTTTGTTTAAATAGAATAATAAGTTTATTTTTTTTTCAAATGCATTTAATTAATTATTGCCTCTAACACATAAGTAAGTTGATTTTATTTATCATAAATGTCTGGCTCTTCCGTTTTTTGTTTAATAATATTAAAAACAATCCAAAAATCTAGACAATATATAAATTATAATGAATAAATAAATTTAAAAAAAACTAGTGTCAAACATCTAAGACTATAGGCCTACTCAGTTACAATATTTCGTTTATGCTTAAACCGTAAAACCTTTTGTAATACAGTGTCTCTCAGACAATATTTACATTGAGCACGCGCGCAATATCTCTGAAATATGTAACCGGATCTCAGTTGTTATAATCGACTACCATGGTGTGAAGTGCTTCATTTATGCGGACGTATTCTTTCTTCTTCTTTCCGGTTGTTGCACCTAGCTCAAGTTGACGACGATGAGGTTGAGTGCTATTTTGCATGCCGATGAAGTTGTCCTCCATGGAATCACAGATTACTTCAATGTCTTGGTACTCTGGATCCGCAGTCAGATTTTCGAAAATTTCTATGACGTCATTTGCTGGAATAAATGCTAGAGCAAGAAGACGCATGACAATAAGCGCGAAATCTGGTTCATCTTTGTAACGTTCTTAAAAACCTTCTGATTGTAGTTTTCCTCCAGACGCAATGACCAAAGTGAAACATGCATCCAGTTATTGCTGCCGTTGGAATTCTATTGGTTATTCTATCAGTTTAGTTCGCTATTTTTTTTATTCATTTTGTCCATACCATTTAATCCTAGTACCATTTTGTCCGTACCATTTTGTCTTCTACCATTTTATCTCGCCACCCCTTCTCTTCATTGATGTAGCACTTGAATTACAGTGCGTCTCGGACGTTTTGTTTTATTGTCTGAATTCTTTAAGGACTATAAATTCCGAAATAAAAAGCATGTAAAATACCAAAGAATTATACATAATAACATTAAGATTTTAATAATATTATTTCTAAATAAATGTTCGACTGCTTGAAACTCTCTGGGAACTTCTTCTTCTATTTTCGAATTTTCTTGCATTTATTTTATAAAGCATAATTGAAATATTTCTGAACGGAAGCGTTGTGATTCTAGGAGGTGCTCTAGGATGTACCGTTTGTCGATGAAATATATATTGTGCGATATTTGGCCACTCATTTCGAAAAACCTCAAGAAATCTCTGAATTTCAAGCAGCCATAATCTATGGAAACATACGTCTCGTTGGTCTTTCCGATTACTTGGAATTTATTCTTGGATTTCGAGGCCAAGGATTTGATAAACATGTGGGCGTCATAACCGTTTAGATTATGGAATACGATCGGGAATTTCATGGGTTTTTTGCAATTGACGTTGCTCGCCTGACGTGGTGCTCAATGGCAATTATTCTCGAGGATGAAATGATCATGGTCACGAACTTTGTCACGGACTTTGTCAGGGACTTCGTCACAGAGTGGTTTCCTCCTACACATCCAGCATTTGGTGGCCTCTTGGAATTCGAGCTCCTGATTGATCGCTCGAGGAAATTGATTGTTTCACTATATATAAACTCGCTATGTTTGCAGGGGTCGGGATATATGATTTCGTTTGAAATGGAGTTGCTTTCCAATAATGGATTATAATATATTCAAATGCAACTAAAACCATTTCGCTTCCAGAAATATAATCGAATTTGTTATCTACTTCTTGCCTATAATTTTGCCTATATTATTTGGTTGTGAGTTTTTTATATTTTTACTTTCGTCTTTTGGCTCTCCGGTCTCTCGGCTCTTGGGTATTGGCTCTTGGGTACAAGTACCTCGAGTCTCTTGGGTACAAGCACCTCGGCTCTAGGCTTAGGGTTTCAGGCCAGTGGCTCCTCTATGCGTTTCGCATCTTACTAGTACCTCCTCCCACACTTCGAATTAATTAATTAATTCTTTTTTTCGTTCTCGAATTTCCTCATCTTTTTGCGCAACTTGCTTGTTATTTGTTTGTGCTTCTTCCGAAATATCGTGTACATAATGTTTGAATCTAGAATTAGCGTGTAACTTTATTTTCCGTCCATATACTATCTCAAATGGTGACTATTTTGTAGCACTTTGTCAAGTTGCATTTATACTAAATTCAATTTGAGGCACCAGTTCGTGCCACTGTTTTTCTGTTTAGCTCCCTTTCATTGTCGTCACAAGTAAATCTCTCATTATTCTGACAGCTCTTTCCACTAAGTCATTCGACTGATGTTGATATGGTGTAGCGTATTCTTGCTTTATTCCAAGTTGTTCCAATTTTTCCTTCAAACATTTCTTTCCAAATTTCGCCCTCTGTCTGTCAATATACTTTGAGCTTTACCATATTTGTAAATCCAACTGTTTATTAGCGTCTTCAATTACCGCTTTTTTCATCTTGGTTTGCTGTAGCCGTTAGACTTACTAATTTGGTAAACCTATCAATAATATGATAACATACTTTTTGTCAGTTGAAGTTCGTCTCACGACAGCAACATCCATCACAATCTGTTCTAGAAATTCAGAACTTTCGTGTGGAATAAAAGTTTCCTTTATCTTCCTTTGATCTATATTCCTTCTTGCACATGTGACACATCGTTTTAATATCTTTTCAACGGTTTCTTGCATTTTCGTCAAGAATAAATCCACTTCCAAATAATGAAACAGTTTCTTAATTCCAACGTCACATAAATCTTCATGTATTTTAATCACTAGTTTAGATTGATAGTTTTTTGGGATTATCACTAGATCTGTTTTGTCTGATTCCAATACAAGCATATCATCCAATATCTTTAAATATTTCTACAGCGTAGCTGTTTCATCACAAAGGAAAACATCGAATGCTTCTGTCCTCTTCAAATCATTCCTAGCGATCCAATCATCAATTGTCATATCCATTTTTCAGCTTCCTTGGTACATCTGCCTTCATATCCTCTAATTTCCATATCCAAGAGTTCTTGCACATGTTTCGGTAGTGTGTCTCTTGCAGATTTTTCCCTTCTCTTCGAGTCGTCATTGTGTGAACATTTTCGGTGTGGTCGCTAGTTACAACAATTGGTTCCATCTAATGATTTATTTATTCATTAACACAGTATGATCACATTGTATTGAATTACGCAATATACTCTGAACTGCTTCACATTTTGTCTTTAGCCTCTAATGTATTATCATTATTAAAATAAAGAAGGATCGAGAAATATACGAAGGATCTTGAGAACAAATGTGTAAACAGAAGGAACGAAGAAATAAATATTAAGGTATGCCTGAATCCAAAGAAATAAAAATAAAACATTGCAATTGCGCTATATCAAAGAAACATGAGACATTTCAGAAACTAAAAGTCGACCTGTAAAGAAAATTAGTAAAAGGAATTTCGGAAACAATCTGTCAAGAAATGTAACACGCCTATTATAACCTCAAGAAAGAGAGAAAATATCCAAAGGTAGAAATAATAAAAGTCACATAACCTTACCAAAGAAAAGACAAACTAAAAGAAATACAATTAGATATGGCCGACAGAGCAGTCCTAATATAAGCGGTCAACATGAGACTCAATGAAATAAAGATAATGAATTTCCAAGTAATATAGGGAAAACATTGGAAAGGTTTGTGATGACATTAAGAGACAAGGACACTGGCTCGATGAATATCATGGGCAACGAAAATGTTGGAATTGCGGTAAGAAAGGGCATATCGCAGTAAGATGTATAATTTGTGCGGATGAGGAGATCATCTTGCAGTTGCATGTGCAAAAGTAAGAAACCAGCAACGGAGTGACAATATGGATAGGTCGGCAAATCAGATAACAATTCTCATAAGACTGTGCAGTAATATGATCGATTATCAATCCCAAGCGAAGAGCAAGCAACCTCCAAGAATGAATATATTACAATGTATAGGAGCCAGATTACAAATCGAAAATAACCCAACAAAACAACAACGAGAATGGAATACCTTACACATCACAGAAACACGAGAAGCAGAAAAAAGATGAAGTAAACGAAAATAACCTCAGGCAAGAAGAGAAGAAGGATATTAGAGAAGAAGAAAGAAAGAACTGTCGAAAGTTGATATAATGATACTAACTACCAACGACAGCCAGAGGGGAAAGATAGAAGAAATGTGTAAAAGACAACAAAGAAGTGTAATACAAATCAATATGATAAGAGTAATAACGAGCAAAGAACCAAATTTACAAAGAACTCCAGACGCAAGAATCGAAAGCAAAAAAATTGAAAAAATAGAAAATGAAATATTGAACCATCAAAACCTCAGAACAATTGAGAACTACCAGAGAAAATGTACCGACATCAACAATCAGGCTGGAATTACCGCAGTCCAAGAGAATCGCATGGTACCTGTCAACGAAAGATATGACCACAAATCGAAGACTATCGCATAAAATGTGTTAGAAATGTAAAAGAACGGGACAGTTGGTCAATAACTGTCCGAATGTGGCAAATCCAGAGAACGATCAATCGCGAAGAAATACCATAGAGCAGAATAGGGAAATATATGCCGAGAAAAGAATTCATCAGTCAACTTTCAATGTTAATAATACAAAAGTAGACAAATGCACAATGCGAACAAATGGCGTGAATGAACAGGACAAACTCAACGTATTCGAAGAAGTGAGAAGACAATGTATGGAAAAGAGGAGGATAATGAGAGGATTGATTGTGAAAGAAACAAAACAAGATGAACAAATAATAATGTTGAGAAAGTGGCATAAAACAAAGCAAGAGATACTCAACGATACTCAGACTGAAAGAAGAAGCGATGAGAGTAGAATTAAAAATAAACGAAATAATGGAAATTCGAGAGAAATATAAAGAAATGAGAGCAGACACAAAAATAATGATGGCCGAGAAAAAAAGGGGCGGTGCGAGGAGTAAAGTAGAGAATAAAGAGGATGTGTAGATGGAAATAGTAAAGAGAAAGTATAAATATGTAAAAATGTATGTATAAATAGCAAACAAAATATATTAGAGGAATAAGTATCAAGGGATCGATGTATATGTATTTAGTATGGAATGGATCAAGTAATCAGCAAGATAAAAATTACAAACTCAGAGGATAATGAGTCAAACGAATCAGTCGAATCAAAATCTAATTTAGAATACAAACGAAAATGGAACGGTAAAAGATCCCGATCAACGAGATGGAAGTCACAGACCCAGTGCCATTTGAAATTACTCAGTAGAGAAAGAAAATTCTTAAATAAGAGCGATATCATAAATTCAACCATCGAGTGTTCCTTTTTATCGTTTGTTTCCAGTTTTAATTTTTATGGAGTGGGTAATGCTAATGGTTGCGGTGGAATGAAGCTTACCCTATGCCAAGGATATAAAGAAATCCTCAATTTTCTGATCGAATGGTTAAAATCAATTGCAACCACCCGCTGATTTGACTCGACATGGATGGCTTCTGTCGAGTCGATCGCTGGCACCTTTTATGAATTTTAGTCAGTTAAGTTAGTAATGATGAAAACAAGGTCGATTGTGAGTAGAGAATATTTAGTTTTTTGTGACATTAGAGAATCACTGAGTAATCAGAATCAGTTTAGCACAGAACTAAAAATATAGGCAGATCCGTGTTCAAATTTTTCGAAGAATAAGTCGAATATCCTCAAGTATTGCTGGAAGTATAGAACAACTTTTATTAATTGGGAAATAAAGGCGGATCCCTTCGCAAAATTTTCGAAAATAACATTGAAAAACATCCATGAGGACCATAATGAGGACCATAATTACATGAATCAATGAAAACAATCTAAAAAAAGAATATATAATGAACAGTGAGGTAAAACTTTCTATCTGCAGTCCAGAACCCGAAAATGAAAATACAATGAGGAGCAGTTTTAGCAGTAGAGCTCAACTGCTTATTGATTTTCAGCCATTTGGTACAGTACCAATATGGTTGTGACCATGGGTACGCAAAAGGAAAGATCGTAATCATGAAGGCGTTAAGGAAGGAGTTGATTCAAAATCCTTGAGTAACCTTAGAACATCTAAATGACAAAATCCTAAGCTCCAACAAGATTATAGAAACTTTGATTTTAATAATAATAATAGATAATAATTATAATAATAATAATAATAATAATAATAATAATAATAATAATTATAATAATAATAATAATAATAATTATAATAATAATAATAAATAATAATAATAATAATAATAATAATAATTATAATAATAATAATAATAATAATAATTATAATAATAATAATAATAATAATAATAATAATAATAATAATAATAATAATAATAATAATAATAATAATAATAATAATAATAATAATAATAATAATAATAATAATAATAATAAGCTCAGGTGATTGGAATAATCTAAAAATTTTAATTATATAATTCAATATACATTCTTAAAAATTGCACTTTCACCTTATAATTTATTCATTTAATTAATAATAAATACATTTTACAAATTTATGAAGTAGATAACCATAAAATATCAAACTCTAAAGTTCATTGCATAAAATGTCTATGAGATAAATATTCTATTTCAATTTTCATTTTTTTAAATTATATATAATAACATTTAAACAAAACATTTATATAGCAAAAAAATAGACAAACATAAAGAAACATAAAATGTGAGCGTCCAAACATTTGATAAACTCAGTGAAAATGAGAGCCTTTGTGACTCTACAAAACGTTTTGATATAAATATTGAATGTTTCTTTGGATATTATTGTTGGGAATATGATGAAGAGATTTCAAGGAGCTTCTAAAGGTGTAAATTTATTTGCTGCTTTGAACCTAAAACTATATTTTAAATAAAATATTTTAATTATCAATAAATAATAATAATAAATTGGCTGCTCTCAAGCGATTCTATCAAATGCATTTTCACCTTCAATTATAAGAAATGCCCATTTGGTAATTTTATTATAAAATGGCTGCCATAATATCTGATGCGCATTGATATAATAGATCAGATAATGTTAGCAATTGTGAGATGCCCTCGGTGATGTGTTGTTATGTTCATGATGAGAGCTGTTCAATAAATAATTCAATTTCATATCAATAATGTTAATTTTCACTGTTTTCCTCATTTATTTCTGGCGGCAATTCCGATATTATTAATATTTGAGGGGAAATTGGTTTAGAAATCTCAAATAGCCATTTCAATCTCAATTTGTAAACAAAGCAGCGTAACAATTGAGGGGAAATTAAAATGCAAAATTTGACTTATTGCAATGAAAATACAAATTAAAAATGTTTCCAAATATAAAATAAATATTTTGAATATGAAATGAAAAAGCAAAAATTAAAATCAAATCGATAGTACAAATAAATCAATTTTTTATTCAATTTTTTGTTAACATTTGTCATAATTTTTCAATTTTGCACCTGAGCAGCAATTTGTCAGTTTTGGTTGCAAATTTATAGATTGATATGGCAGTAGCATCAGCATAATATCACAATTGGATTATTTCTGTCATTTGTGGGCTTCCTCCGTGCGGCAGCATCAGGGCGATCTGAATATTTTACTGATTTACTCATCCAAATGCTGCCATTTGCTGGATCGATCACATCAACATTTACTGCATGCTTGAACGGCCAATCCAATTGCTCATCATTTTCCCCACGCATCAAATAGGAAATCAACCCCAATTGCACCACCATAAGAACTGCGAATCCACACCCACAAGCACATTTTGTAACCGCTTGGCCCGGAATAAAATGCATTGCTGTAAATATTTGATCTTCTCCTTTGTTGTGATAATTTATCAATTTGCCATTCCAAAAATCCGTAATTTATACATTTTTCATTTCCTAATTTTGTTTCAATCAGCCGAATTTCATTGGCGCATTTCGCCATTTCAAGCTGCAACTGAATCTCAAATTCAAACATTTCAATAAATCAATAAATCACCTTTGCATTCTCATGTTGCAGCCGCTGCTCGCATTTCTCTTTCATCTCATCAATTTGCTGTTGACATTTTGTTTCAATCGCCTCAATTTGTTGCCTGAGCTGCTTTGCATTTACACATCAATAACAAATCAATAACAAATCAAATCAATAATCAAACTTGATTGATTGATCCAATATTTGTCTCCATCTCCATTCTCAATGAGCGATTCTCATTCTTCACTACCACCATTTCCTCATTCAATTCTTCAATTTCTCCTGAGTTGTCCGCCTCTTTCCTTTCAATATTGCTCAATTTCACCTCCAATCACAAATAGCAATAAAATTAACTACAAAATAAATATTTACATTGATATTATCAAATTGCTGTTTGAATTGTCTCATTTCATATTTCAATTCGGTAATTTCCATTCTCAATTTCACATTTTCATTCAATATCGATTCCATCTGATTGGATAAATTATTGATATGATCAATCAACAAATTGCTGTGGTCATAATGATTCTCATTGAGATGGCCTTTCATCTCGTCATTGCCCACATCATTCATTGCACATCCTATTACATTGAATGGGCAGCTGATAGGCCGCTTGTCGCATGTTCTCATGTGGCTCTCCATCACCTCTAATTCATCTTTGAATTGACAATTTGGCCTTGGGCATCTCACTATCACTTCTGATATTCGAATGTTAGCATGATTGTCTGCTACAATATCACTTGCAAAATTTATCGTTTTCCTTTCACAGCGTTTTGCTGCTCCTGGACAGAATTTATCTTTTCCATCCAAATAATGCTCAATGCAATCAGAACAAAAGCGACAACCGCAAGGAGCATTGCAAGCATTTATCATTAAACATTTGCAAATGCTGCATATCAATTCACTGCTGATTTCATTATCAAATTCAAATTTATTTTCTTGCATAATTCTCCAAATATTTGAAAACATTTTATCTAAATTTATCAAAATAATTATTTAATTGACAAATAATTAATAATGAAAAAATAAATCAATTAAATATTTAATTTATATATTTCATATTATGCAATTATCAAAATATTTCAGCGTTTTACAATTTTTATAAATCATAATTATTATATTAATTATTTCCTCTTACATTTCAAATTTATACAATTTACGTTTTGATGTAGATAAACAAGCATTTTATAAATATTGAATTTCAGATCAAATTGTTAATAGAAAATTTTATATTAAATTTTTCTATACTTTTCCAATTAATTTATCAATGAAATTCTGAAAATATTAATTAAAAATTGGAAAAAAATTTTTCGGAAATTACAAATGATTATTTATATCGAAATTTGCAGACAAATCGTAACAAATAATAAAAAATTTAGATGAAAAAATTAGACAAAATATATTAATTAATTGTTTTTTGAAATCATAAATAAATATTTTATATATAAAATAAAAACATAAAATTCGAATATTTCATGAATTTATATGAACAAATCAAAAATGGTGTGAAAAACACAAATAACTTGTAGACAAAATCTATATATTTAAAAAGTAATATTTTGCGTCATTTATAAAATGTGAGATTGTGGCCTTCAATCTAATTATTGCTTCAAGGTTACAAGTGTTTAAATAATCAAATTCACTAATAAAAATCAACCGGTCAATTGAAATAAAACTTATTAAAGATTTTATGAAAAGAATTCACAAAAATAAATAGGGAAAAATTAATATTTTTGTATAATATACAAATAATTAAAAATTAAATATTAATTTAAATCATTAAAATAAAAATCTGTAAAACAGTTAAATTCCGGGAAATATTAGTGAGAATGGAATGCAAATATCTCCCTGTATGTGAACGGAGGAGATTTAGAGAACATTCACTCATCCTAGCCTTTCACAAGCATTGAGCATGAATTTGTCATTTACTGTCAACTATCATCAACTCATACAAGCAGGCATCATGCGCACCAATCAAATTATTCTCAATTATTTGATGAAATATCTAGTGATAGGGATATATTTCCATGAGTAAGCTTTCCTTCATTTGATATATTTTTATTTACCATATTTCTTATCGCTGTCATTTATATCAAATATATTTTATCATTTATTCATTTTGTTGTATTTATTTATGCCCCTCAGCATTTATCATAGGCAGTAAACTTTAGAGACAATGAAACATATTTAAATATAAATATCGAAATAAATGGCAGAAAAGGATAGTTCATGACTGAAAACAAGATTTGGTATCGTATATAAGTAACAATATGTAATTAATTAAGAATTAAAAAATTTGAATAACGATAATATCTATTTACAATTTTAATGAGATATTTGAGCTGGATGGGAAGAACACAACCTTTGAATATTTGGTGGAATATTAGATAATGAGACTCGCATTTCGTCATCAAGCATTTTTAAGCTTCCTCGGTGCAATGTCTTTAAGTTTGACATTGTTGAGAAGGATACTTCACAAATGTAAGTAGTAGAAAACTGCAGAAGAATTTTTAACGCTTTTTTGCCTATGTTTGGATGTCTTTTCGAAACGCAAATCTAAAAGTTGTCTAAGTCACCCTCTCGTACATTATTAACAGACTCCGATCATTTTTAATTCAGCTTATTCTTCTTCTTCAACAGTTGAAAAGTTACTCAGCGCAGTTGAAGGAAATGGATTTCTGATCCAATCATATTCTTTAATTTCAACATTTGGGAATTAATGATGAATTTTCTCTCCAAGCAATGTTAGATGGTCAACAATTAGCGTGCTGATATCGCATTTTAGCTCGCACTCAGCAGTTTTGGAAAACATTTCAAAATTTTCTTCGTTCATTTTCCTTTTCCAAATTACTATCTTGTCTCTCATAGCATAAATTTTATCTACCGCTGTTAACATATTTTCTCCTTTTCCTTGCATACTGGTGTTTATTTTATTCAGATGCTCAAATATATCAGCAAGATATCCCAATTTTGAGCACCAAAGTTTGTTTTGAATAAGATCGCAGAATTCATTTTGATGGTTTTCTTAAAAAATTTCAAACATCATTTCCCTCAATTCGTATACACGACAAAGCACTCGACCTCTTGACAACCAACGAATCTCTGTGTGTAGTAAAAGCTTCTTATACTTTACCCCCATTTCTCCACAAATATGAGAAGATAATCCGGATTTAAGAGTTCTACTTTTTATGTAATTGACCATTTGAACCACCTTGTCCATAACTTTTCTTAATTCATCTCCAATGGTTTGCGTGACTAAAGCTTCGCGATGTAAAAAACAATGAGTAATTATAATATTTTCATTCTCTTTTTTTGCAAATGCTGCAAAACCTTTTGTTGAACCAACCATTGAGGGTGCACCATCTATGCATATTCCTACACAATTTAACCACAGCAAATTATTTTCCTTCATGAAGGAATCTAAAGTTTTAAATATGTCTTCGCCTCTAGTTCTCATTGGAAGTTCTTGACAAAACAAGAATTGCTCAGTAATTTTCTCATTATGAATGAAACGTATAAAAACTAGTAATTGTGCTAACCCACTGACATCTATTGATTCAAATTCTAATTGCAATGTAAAGATCATATTATTGTCTTGAATAATAGCTTTTATTTGAAGCTTAATATCACCAGACATGTCTTGAATACGTCTTCCAATCGTATTATCTGCCAAAGGAATTTTATTAACTTCTATCTCAAATTCGGGCCCAAACAATGTTCGAACAATAGCACAGCAACAGTCCTTTATGGTAGTTCTTGCAGTAGAGTGTGGTTCTTTGTTTTTGGCAATTATTTGAGCAACTAAGTAACTTGCCTCTTGAGCTCTCTCTGATGTTTTCATTCTCATTGTGAACGATACAGACTGCTTTTTAAAGGATCTTGAAAGTTCAATAAAGTATTTGACTGGTCTTCCTGACAGATGATTGTGTTTTGTTGCAAAATGGCGATTTAATTTGTTTGGTGCCATACTTTCATTTGCAAGTATATCCCCGCAAACTAAACACTGGGAACTAGAATTGTTTTCATTACCAAAAAATGTGAACCCCAGTGTCATATAATCATTATTGTATAAACGAGGTTTTCAAATATTTTTTATTACACTTGTTGCCTACCAATTCAGCCAGTTGAACTGTTGGTTATTGTGTAGTTTCCTCTATACTAGGCCTAGCCACTACATTTTGCAATCTTCATCTTCAGCACGTCTTCTTTCAATTAGAAACTTATCCATTTTATGCGTAGTTTAAGTGCAATTTATTAAATACACCTAATTCCGAAATTCAATAACTTATATAATATAAAAAAAATCAATAAATTTATAGTATAGGAACACACAAACTTACCTGTGTGTAAAAATTTATTGTTCTGAAATTTAATAACTTTATTATAGGATTTATGAAGGTGAGAGAAAAATAATTGAACACACCAACACAAAACACATAATGAAAAATGCATGCACACCAACGTGAATTATAGAGGTTTCTAAATTTCGGAATTGGATGTAGAAGTGCTTAAAATAGTTGTAAAGTTTTAACAGTTACAAAAATTGGAAATAATACAGCACAAGCTCTAAAACAGTGTTATTAGAATTAGCAATCCTGCATTGCACACATCTAAACTTCGCAATCAAAGCTTGTTTCATCATGTTTCTCTCATCAAATTCAGTCTCAAAAAAATTCATTTCAGTTGGCGATTTGCAATTTATTTCGACATTATGCATTTTGTAAATTTCTATTCTTTCCGGTTGAACCGTAAAAACACGTAGAATAAATGTAATTTAATGAAGTTTATATGCGAAGAAAAAGTCTTTTGGTTGGTTCTTTTTCTATGTTTAAATAACGAATTCCAACGATTAACTAATAAATAGGGTAAACAAGCGTTCTTGCAGCTAAAACACGACGGACTATATATGTGTATTGTATTTTAGTCTAACAATCGTTAAAAAGTTTATAAAATTAAGGGACTCTGTGGCTTTATATTATGTTCACGCGACACACCTATGCAGCGCTGCCGACACACTAAAGTGTCACGACACAACGGTTGGAAAGCTTTGCAATAAAGAGAGGTCAGAAAAGACTGCGTGAATATAAAATATAATGGATCATTGACATTCACATTTCTTGGCTAACGATTTTATCATTTCATTGTCCGATATATTTTCAATGAATTGTTTTGTTTATATTTGCATAATTGTCCATGTATTTTCTGTTGTTACTTTTGATCTGTTTTTGTTCATATTTCATTTATTTCATAAAATATAGGTTTATCAATAATAGTTTTCATTGACATTGCATTAAATCTATTCATGGAATAAGTTTTAAATGGGAAAATTCCAGAAATTCAATTCACTAGCGCCCACCCTGATTTTTAGTAACAGTAATATCCGTGGTTTGGATATCATTCTTTAGGAATTGAGCTGAAAGGTTTCTTGATTTCAAATGTTCCTTTTGGTTCAAGTCCTTTTGGCATTTCAATATCAGTTAATCTGAGAATTTCTTTTATCACTTTCTGTTCAGTAGTCAAGCTGGTCACAAACAGATTATTGTCAACAATGCAATCATAAATGTTCTTTCGTTTACTAGTTTCTGTCTCTGTAATACTTTTAGCCTCTTTCCAGAAGAAATATAACCCGTGGGTTTATAAATAATCTTTGCATCATTAGGAATCTTTGTTTGTCATTATCATCGGTGATTGTTATATTTTTATTCAATCTCATGAGAATTTGTAGATATGACGTTTGAACTATGTTTATCAATAGATCGATTGTTTTTAGACACGAATTTTGGGTTGCTTCCGTTAATATATCTTGCAACTGTTGATGTTAGCTCTACATATACATATTTTGAACTTTTGAATATAGTTCCATCGTATACGCATATCAATTTACGGAATTTAGATTTTGAACTTTCTGAATGTTTTTCATCACTGTTACGTGGAGAGAACTCTTCAATGATAAATAAGAGACAAACGCGATCACGGTCACCAGATGTTAGAATTATAATATATATTCGAAATTTTGGCTGAAATCATCCGATGTAAATTCCCCTTTTTCATCCTCCATCAAATGACGTTTCAATTGAAATGTAATAGATTTAAGAACACATTTATCCTCCGTTAGTAAAAGACAATTTAAATTAACTTGATAGATAATTCCACTTTCAAAATTTTCATATCCAAAGAAATCATGATTTAAGGTATATATCTTACGTCTCAAAGAATTTACAATTTCTTGCATGAAGTTTGAGTTTATATAAAATATAATACAAACTAATTTAGGTAATTTTGTAATCAAATAATTTTATTTAACTTAATTAAATTTTTTAAACACAGTTTAATTTTTTACACTAATAACAATATTCAAAAAACGAATATTTAAATAAGACATTTAAAAAGCAAACTTTTCCCTAAATTTTTAACCCTCTCCGTATATTTGTCGAATATATTCGAATATATTAAAGCAAGATATCACTTCCAGTTTCATAGGCCATTGCAAAAGTACATCGTTTTCACCGCGCATTATGAAAAAGAAAACAGAAAGATGTGTCCCTTTTCCAGCTTTGAATCCATCGGGATGAAGCAGAAGGCACATTTTGTAACCGTTTTTGTGGGAATAGAACCGGTCACTATAAATATCAGCATTATTTTTTACACAGAGAAGGTTACAAACCCATATCGATTAACACCCTTTTCCCCGTACACCACCTAGCGCGGGACCTTCTCGTTCCAACGTATTTCTCCGGATGTTCTTCGTTTGTAAACGCCAGTCGTATCCAACATTCTATCAGTGGTCGCACCATTGATCAACCTGAGCGTGTCTACCCCGGTTCAACAACCTACAAGTCTAAGAGGCGAAAATAAGGATTCCAAAAACCCTCCGGACTTAACGATCGAGATGACCGAAGAAGCATACCTACTACCGGTCGAGACAACGAATTTGAATTAGATGCCTTATTAGCAGATATTGAGAGCAATAGCTGGTGAAGCCTAGCTCCCTTCGACAGTCAAATTTTGTGTGATAAATAGAAGAAACTTAAGTGCCAATCTAGTTTTAAATTTTTTATGTTGATTAAATAATGTATTTTTCAGTTGATTTTGGTTTCTTTATATTTTGCGTTATGGGGGATCGAATTTTTGAAAATAACTAATGTAACAAAAGTGTAACTGATAAGATCCGAAAACATTAATCGAAGCCTTGGTGAGAAAACAACTTACCGATGTAAGGAGAAGTTATAAGACAGTACCTTTCTTGCCATTTATCTTTCACCTATAGTGGCCAGTATCAACATGACGATTGTCATGGACTCATTGAAGGAGAACATTCTTAATCATGAGCGTTTAAACACTGAGTCTACCATTATTTTGTACATCCAAACGCCAACACATCTAACTATAAATTTCAATTATCCACATAACATTTAAGAATAGATCAAAGTGGAAAATGATTGAAATATCTTATAATTACATAACATGAGAAAGGCCTATTTAACGTCCTATCATATGTAAAAGTTAGTGCATAAAACTAGTTCTGTTCCATATCATTTAAGATATTTCTAAATTACAAGAATCTGTAATATATAAATATTCTTAATTAACTTTTGGTAATAATTTCTAAAGAATACGAACAAATTGATGCATGATTTAAGATAAAATTCTATAATCGCATAACTTAAAAATTTAATATTTATATTATTAATTATTCAACTATCAATTTTAATAAAATTTTCTTAATTCATCCAACCTAATAATTATTTTCTCACAAGTTTCAATGTTGTTTTAATATTTCAATTTTAATTAAGCTTCAATTCTTTTTTAATTTATTTGTATGAAAAAAATTTAAATTTCTAACAAGTTAATAATAAAGTATATTTATTAAATTGTTTATATATTTTTTTCAAACTTCTAATCATGTCAATTAAAAATTGTCATGACATTCATCAAAAATTGGTGAGGGAAGGTTCGAGCTATACTCTAGAAGATGTTAAGTATGGAATAGATAAACTCCATGAAATGCCTAATTCATTAATAGTAATTAATATTCCTAAAACAATATTTGAGAGCTATCAGCATAAAGTTTCTGAATTTTCTTTATTTCCACATTTCTTTAACTCGACAATTATAGATTGAATTCGAAAAGATTTTCAAAGAATTCGATCACGATTGCAAATTCATATATTTGCAGGGATTTCACCGAGTGAAGATTTTAATGAAATCGAATGATGTTGCTTTATTGGCGAAAATCAAAGCAAATGAAATATTTGCTGATGGTCATTTACTGATATCGCCAGATGAACGGAAATCGAAAACTGAATGTTTGTTTGCAAATGTTACAAATGCAATGGATTATCTCGAATTGCCGAAAAAAGAGAAGCAGTATCTCATCTCGCCGCCAGCATCGCCTCCAGATGATTGGGAACCGAAATTAGAAGCAACCCCCGCAATTAATTATGACTTGTTAGCAGCAATCGCTTCTTTGTCACCTGGTAAAAATTTTAAATTTTTATTATAAATAATATTTTATTTCAATGCCATTTAATTAATTAATTAATTATTTTAATTATGTTAATTTTAAAAATTAATTAATTATTTGGATTTAATAAATAAATTTAAAAAATTAACTATTATTTAGAAATATTTTAATTTGGAAAATATGTCCAGAATATCAGTTATTTTTAATTATTTATATTTAACTAAAATATTTATTATTAATTAAAAAGTTTTTAGAGAATTAGAAATATTTAATAATTCATTTAAAAAGAGTTATTCAAATAATAAAATAATCGAAAATTAAAATTTCAAATATTTTATATTTAATTAAATTAATTAATTAAAAATTATTAATCTAATTAATTACTCGATTTTTTTATTAATGTTTAAAAAATTAATATAAAAATTTGAAACATTTTATAAATCCATTTAATTAATTAATTAATTATTATTTTAATTCTGATAATTTTAAAAATTGATAAATTATTTGGATTTATTAAATAAATTTAAAAAATTAATTATTAATCAGAAATGTTTTCATATTTAATTTTCAATAATTATTCATAAATTAATTAAATTAAATTAATTAATTATTAATTATTATTTTTTTCAATTGAAAAATATCAAAGATAATTAGTTATTTTTAATTATTTAATCTAATTATATTTTCAATTTATTTAATTACAAATATTTATTAATTATTTATATTTAACTCAAAAAATTATTATTAATTAAAAAGATTTTTTGAAATAAATAAATAATCGAAAATTAAAATTTCAAATATTTTATATTTAATTAAATTAACAAATTAAAAATAATTAATCTAATTAATTACTTGATTTTTTTATTAATGTTTAAAAAATAAATATTAAAATTTGACACATTTTATAAATTTCTTTTTTAATTAATTAAACAATAATTTTGAAAGATTTTATAAATTCAATTAATTATTTAATTATTATTTTAATTCTGATAATTTTAAAAATTAATTAATTATTTGGATTTATTAAATAAATTAAAATAATTAATTTATAATCGAAAATTTTTATATTTAATTTTCAAAAATTATTCGTAAATAAATTAAATTAATTAATTAATTAATAAATAATATTTATTTTTTTCAATTAAAATAATATCAAAAATAATATTTAATTATTTATATTTAACTTAAAAATTTATTATTAATTAAAAAGATTTTTTGAAATAAATAAATAAATTAAAATTTCAAATATTTTATATTTAATTAAAAATAATTAATTTAATTAATTACTCGATTATTTTGTGTAATTATTTATAATTCTAAATTTATTGAGTAATTATTTATTAATGTTTAAATAATAATTATTAAAATTTGAAACATTTTATAAATTTCTTTTTTAATTAATTAAGCAATAATTAAAAATAATATATTTATTCATTTAATATTAATTTTAATAAATTAAGTATTGACAACCGATAAATCAATAAAAAATTATTATTAAAATTTGTCTTATTTCAATATTGCTATAAAATCTCTCTATCTTTTTGATACAAAAACTTTGAAACAATATTAATATATAAATTTAATATTTAATTAAATTAATTGATTAAAAATTATTAATTTAATCAATTACGATTTTTTATTAATATTTAAAAAATAAATATTAAAATTTGACACATTTTTATTTAATTTATAAATTTATTAAATTTATAAATTTTTTTTAATTAATTAATTAATTATTATTTTATTTCTGATAATTTTAAAAATTGATAAATAATTTGGATTTATTAAATAAATTTAAAAAATTAATTATTAATCAGAAAAGTTTTTATATTTAATTTTCAATAATTATTCATAAATTAATTAAATTAATTAATTATTAATTATTATTTTTTTCAATTAAAAAATATCAAAGATAATTAGTTATTTTTAATTATTTAATCTAATTATATTTCAATTTAATTAATTAAAAATATTTATTAATTATTTAAATTTAACTTAAAAATTTATTAATTAAAAAGATTTTTTGAAATAAATAAATAATCGAAAATTAAAATTTCAAATATTTTATATTTAATTAAAAATAATTAATTTAATTAATTACTTTTGTGTAAAAATGGGAAAAACCGATGTTTTAGCAATTAGATATTGTAAAGTACTACCTGAAGAATATTATTATTAATGTAAGACATGAATTAATTCTTTAAAATATATATATTATATTTAGGTATCTGTGTTTTATGGTGGGAAATGACATTGAAAAAGTATACCACAAATAACAGTTGCCTAATTTATCAAGCCTGTGACGATAAAATGCTAGATAATGTAAGTTAATTGATTTTAAATCAATATAAATTTTAGCAATGATAGTTGACACCGCATCAGAAACTAAGAAATACATCCAATTTGCAAGATGTATTCCAAATGGCCCGATGGAGATGATAATTTTGAGATAGATTACCAGCAGAAGAGCGAGAAAAATTTGTAAATTAAATATAATAGGGTTGGGTGGGTCCTCTTTATCCCTTAATTAATATATATTTACAAGCTGATCGTCGTGGTGGGCGGTTGTAATCTAACTAGTGGGAGGCCTCTGTAAATATATATTTGTGTTAGTGAAAACATTAATTAATTTGGTTATAGTGCCAATGACGCATGTATTTTGAAATTATACGTTTCGAATGTGCTGGTAGTTGACTACCCATGCTAGGCGTAATGTTCCATACGGAAAGCTATAATGCCCAGGTTCTTCTGACCCCACTTGGGGGAGGCACAGACGACCCTTGTGGACGCGAACAAATATCCACCGTGTCTTTCAGGCACAGATATTTGGTCACTGCTCATTAGGCCTGGCAATACTAAATGCATACACTTTGCCTTGTCCTCTCTTGTCTTGATTTTTATCGTTTAAATATTAAAGTGTGTGTGATAAGTTTTATTTACTAACCTTAATTAATATACCCTTGCGATATGTTGAATGTGAGTAGTACCCTTGTGACCATTACCCATATGAGAAATACCCATAGGGGGATAGAATATTTTATCGGATAGACTAGGAGTATATACATCCATGTTAAACAAGGTATGTGTATATAGAATGTATGTATAAAATTATCGCTCCTTATTGACAATTTCCTGTAAAGGCAAACACAGAATATTGCAAACATATAATAATTCTCTACCCCATAACTTAGTGTGTAAAAATTATTTTAAGTTTTTCACTAATTATAATAATAATAATAATAATAGTAATAATAATAATAATAATAATAATAATAATAATAATAATAATAATAATAATAATAATAATATTAATAATAATAATAATAATAATAATAATAATAATAATATTAATAATAATAATAATAATATTAATAATAATAATAAAGTTTAATGAGTTGTATGTGCGTGTAAAAATATTTTAGGTTTTTAATATTGATAATAATAATAATAATGGTTAATGGGTTGTGTATGTGTGTAGAAAATATTTTAGGTTTTCACTAATATTGATAATAATAATAATGGTTAATGGGTTGTATGTGTGTGTGTAAAAATAATTTATCTTTTTGACCAATATTTGCAATAATATTAATAATAATAATAATAATAATAATAATAATAATAATATTAATAATAAAAGTTTAATGGGTTGTATATGTGTGTAGAAAATATTTTAGGTTTTTAATATTGATAATAATATTAATGGTTGATGGATTGTGTGTGTGTGTGTAAAAATAATTTATCTTTTTGACCAATATTTGCAATAATATTAATAATAATAATAATAATAATAATAATAATAATAAAACTTAGAAAATAATAATAATTATTTTAATAAATGCCCTTGAAAAATTAAATGACCTTGAAAATTAAATGACCTTGATGAGTCATATGTCTTTTATTAAAATTTGACCTTGACCTTAAAAATTAAATGACCTTGAAAATAAAATGTTTACTTAATTAAAACAAAAAAAAATTAAATTAAAAAAAAAATGACCTTGACCTTGAAAAATTAAATGACCTTGATGAGTCATATGTCTTTTATTAAAATTTGACCTTGACCTTAAAAATTAAATGACCTTGATGAGTCATATGTCTTTTATTAAAATTTGACCTTGACCTTAAAAATTAAATGACCTTGAAAAAAAATGACTACTTAATTAAAACAAAAAATTAAATTAAAAAAAAATGACCTTGACCTTGAAAAATTAAATGACCTTGATGAGTCATATGTCTTTTATTAAAATTTGACCTTGACCGTGACCTTTTATTAAAAATTTGGCCTTAACCTTTTATTAAAATTTGACCTTGACCTTGAAAAAGAAATGACCTTGAAAGATAAATGACCTTGAAAAAATGAATGACCTTGAAAAAAAAATGACCTTGAAAAAATAAATGACCTTGAAAAATAAATGACCTTGAAAATGATTTTTGGTAAAATGTTAATAATTTTGCCAATAATAATGATAATAATAATATTTATATATCAATAGATAGATCTTGCACAGGGCTTTAAAATAAGCTATCGATTAATAAATTAGGATAATGGGAACGAAAACCTTTGGGCAAACGAAAACCATGTGCCCGCTGGACCACCTAATAATTATATGACCTTGAAAATGATTTTTGGAAAAATGTTAATAACTATGTCAATATTAATGATGATGATACCTTCTATGGATCAATCGAAAGGTCTTGGATCGGGCTTTAAAATGAGCTATCGTGGAATAATATTTGTTTGCGGGAACTCTGTACATTTAAATTTTAAAATATGACCTTGAAAAAATAAATAACCTTGAAAATTAAATGACCTTGAAAAATAAATGACCTTGAAAAATAAATGACCTTGAAAAATAAATGACCTTGAAAATAATATTTTGAAAAATAAATGGCCTTGAAAAATAAATGACCTTGAAAAATAAATGACCTTGAAAATAATATTTTGAAAAATAAATGGCCTTGAAAAATGGTCTCGGGAAAACGTTAATAACTTTGCCGATGTTAATGATATTAATAATATTTATATATCATTAGATAGATCTTACACTAAGCTTCAAAATAAGCTATCGATTAATAAATTCGGATAATGGGAACGATAACTTTTGGGATGGAAAATGGTAGGAGCCCGCCCGGCCACTTAATAATATTTTGAATAATAATAATAATTTAACTTTGAAAATGGTCTCGGGAAAACGTTAATAACTTTGTCAATATTAATGATGATGATACCTTCCATGGCTCATTCGAAAGGTCTTGGACTGAGCTTTAAGATGAGGTATCGTTCAATAAAATCTGTTGGCGGGATATTTAACGTCCTATCATATGTAAAAGTTAGTGCATAAAACTAGTTCTGTTCCATATCATTTAAGATATTTCTAAATTACAAGAATCTGTAATATATAAATATTCTTAATTAACTTTTGGTAATAATTTCTAAAGAATACGAACAAATTGATGCATGATTTAAGATAAAATTCTATAATCGCATAACTTAAAAATTTAATATTTATATTATTAATTATTCAACTATCAATTTTAATAAAATTTTCTTAATTCATCCAACCTAATAATTATTTTCTCACAAGTTTCAATGTTGTTTTAATATTTCAATTTTAATTAAGCTTCAATTCTTTTTTAATTTATTTGTATGAAAAAAATTTAAATTTCTAACAAGTTAATAATAAAGTATATTTATTAAATTGTTTATATATTTTTTTCAAACTTCTAATCATGTCAATTAAAAATTGTCATGACATTCATCAAAAATTGGTGAGGGAAGGTTCGAGCTATACTCTAGAAGATGTTAAGTATGGAATAGATAAACTCCATGAAATGCCTAATTCATTAATAGTAATTAATATTCCTAAAACAATATTTGAGAGCTATCAGCATAAAGTTTCTGAATTTTCTTTATTTCCACATTTCTTTAACTCGACAATTATAGATTGAATTCGAAAAGATTTTCAAAGAATTCGATCACGATTGCAAATTCATATATTTGCAGGGATTTCACCGAGTGAAGATTTTAATGAAATCGAATGATGTTGCTTTATTGGCGAAAATCAAAGCAAATGAAATATTTGCTGATGGTCATTTACTGATATCGCCAGATGAACGGAAATCGAAAACTGAATGTTTGTTTGCAAATGTTACAAATGCAATGGATTATCTCGAATTGCCGAAAAAAGAGAAGCAGTATCTCATCTCGCCGCCAGCATCGCCTCCAGATGATTGGGAACCGAAATTAGAAGCAACCCCCGCAATTAATTATGACTTGTTAGCAGCAATCGCTTCTTTGTCACCTGGTAAAAATTTTAAATTTTTATTATAAATAATATTTTATTTCAATGCCATTTAATTAATTAATTAATTATTTTAATTATGTTAATTTTAAAAATTAATTAATTATTTGGATTTAATAAATAAATTTAAAAAATTAACTATTAATTAGAAATATTTTAATTTGGAAAATATGTCCAGAATATCAGTTATTTTTAATTATTTAATCTGATTTTATTATTTATTTGAATTTAATAAATTAAAATTATTTATTAATTATTTATATTTAACTTAAATATTTATTATTAATAAAAAAGTTTTTAGAGAATTAGAAATATTTAATAATTCATTTAAAAAGAGTTATTCAAATAATAAAATAATCGAAAATTAAAATTTCAAATATTTTATATTTAATTAAATTAATTAATTAAAAATTATTAATCTAATTAATTACTCGATTTTTTTATTAATGTTTAAAAAATAAATATTAAAATTTGACACATTTTATAAATCCATTTAATTAATTATTTAATTATTATTTTAATTCTGATAATTTTAAAAATTGATAAATTATTTGGATTTATTAAATAAATTTAAAAAATTAATTATTAATCAAAAAAGTTTTCATATCTAATTTTAAAAAATTATTCATAAATTAATTAAAATAAATTAATTAATTATTATTTTTTCTATTAAAAAATATCAAAGATAATTAGTTATTTTTAATTATTTAATCTAATTATATTTTCAATTTATTTAATTAAAAATATTTATTAATTATTTATATTTAACTTAAAAAATTATTATTAATTAAAAAGATTTTTTAAATAAATAAATAAATTAAAATTTCAAATATTTTATATTTAATTAAAAATAATTAATTTAATTAATTACTCGATTATTTTGTGTAATTATTTATAATTCTAAATTTATTGATTAATCATTTATTAATGTTTAAATAATAATTATTAAAATTTGAAACATTTTATAAATTTCTTTTTTAATTAATTAAACAATAATTTTGAAACATTTTATAAATCCATTTAATTAATTAATTAACTATTATTTTAATTCTGATAATTTTAAAAATTAATTAATTATTTGGATTTATTAAATAGATTAAAAAAATTAATTTTTAATCGATAATTTTTAATATTTAATTTTCAAATATTATTCGTAAATAAATTTAATTAATTAATTAATTAATTAATAATATTTATTGTTTTAATTTATAATTATTTATATTTAACTTAAAAATTTATTATTAATTAAAAAGATATTTTGAAATAAATAAATAAATTAAAATTTCAAATATTTTATATTTAATTAAAAATAATTAATTTAATTAATTTAATTAATTACTCGATTATTTTGTATAATTTTTTAATAATCAAAACTTAATTAAAAATAATATATTTATTCATTTAATATTAATTTTAATAAACTAAGTATTGACAAGCGATAAATCAATAAAAAATTATTATTAAAATTTGTCTTATTTCAATATTGCTATAAAATCTCTATCTTTTTGATACAAAAACTTTGAAACAATATTAGTATAAAAATTCGGTTAATTTATTTTAAAATTTAACATTTAAATATTTTTTTATAAAAATTATTTAACCATATCCAAAGTTAATGATTTTAAAATTTTTTAATTTTTAAAAAAATCGCTCAATATTTATGAAGAATTTTATGAGTTTTTTTATTTTTGTTTTTGATTTAATAGATAAATATATAATATTTTAAAATTTGATTAAATCAATAATTACGTTATTCATATTTTTGTTTAAATGAATTATGATGTAATATTTCTGATTTTTATTTAATCGATAATTACAAAATATTTTAAAATTTGGTCTAATAAATAATTACGCAATTTTTTTTAATTTTTGTTAAATTCGATGATGTAACATTTCTGGTTTTTATTTAATCGATAATTATATAATATTTTATAATTTGGCTGAATCAATAATTACGTTATTCATATTTTGTTTAAATTGATGATGATGTAATAATCATGATTTTTATTTAATCGATAATTACAAAATATTTTAAAATTTGGTTTAATTAATAATTACGTAATTTTTTAAAATTTTTGTTAAATTCAATGATGATGTAACATTTCTGGTTTTGATTTAATCGATAAATATATAATATTTTAAAATTTAGTTTATTCAAAAATTACTTTATTTATATTTTTGTTTAAATTGATGATGATGTAATATTTCTGATTTTTATTTAATCGATAATTACAAAATATTTTAAAATTTAGTTTAATCAAAAATTACGTAATTTATATTTAATTCTTGCCCAAATCGATGATTGCATAATTCTAATTAATTTTAAACGATGATAATGCCATCAATTTTAATTTTTTATAAGAACATTTGATATCTATATATACTTAAAATATAAATTCTTTTGTATGTAATTAAAAATGCTTATTCAACAAAAATCCCAATTGGTCTGGATTACAGAAATATATCCAATAAATATTCTTCAAATATGATTTCCGGCCCGTCAGGCGGGTTTTACCTCAATTCCAGTGAAACCATTTATAGGTAGAATTTAATTCCCTACATTACGATTTGATTTTAAATTTGATATTTCCTGTTGTGTGTGCTACAAGTTATGTAATCCATATAGTTATGTAATCATAGCATAATTTATCATATACATATCAAGTACAAATTATTCTATTTATTGATTAGAGTTAAAAATAATAATTTCTTTCTTTTCCTTTTAACCGATTAACTATTATAATTAATATGGGAACGAAATCCCTTCGACACTGAACGCTATCATTTACCCATATATTACTATTGAAATAACCTGAAAAGCATTTTGATGAAATAAATCTATTCAATTTTATTCCGGAGTTTTCCAGTGAATTCTGAATATTTTCCAGTATTTTATGGAAAGGATTTTCAGTAAGGCATTTTTGAAAGTTCGAATTAATAGCGGCCAGTTTCTCAATGATTCTACACAGCTCAGCAACGTAATTCAATCCGACGAAGAAATAGTTCATTTTCCCGTTCCGTAAAACCAGTCGATCATCATTCAGTAAAATCATCAAATCTTCGTGAGAAATATTTTGAAGAAAATTATCCAAATTGTAAAATTCGAATCCGAAATATGAATAACAAATCTCAATCAATGAATTCTGTTGAAGATCTTTTGCGATTTGATAAATTCCAAAAATATTATCCAATGATAACAGTTCTGTGATTGTATCGCAGCAGAATTTGACAACTCGATTGATTTGAAAGGCATTATTATCATTGGTAATATCGATTTTTCCAGTATATAAATAGCTGAGAAACAATGGGAAATGTTGGGAATATTTCACGAGAGAATCGATTTCTATTGTCACATTTTCTGATTGCTGAATCTCGAGGGAGTTTTCAATTAATTTTTCAAATACAGAACTGGAGATTTGCAGAATGATTTTGTGGCTTCTAAACAGTTGATTGCCATACTTGATAGTACAGTCGCAATTCTGGTTCTTAATTCGTTTCTCGTTCAATTTCTCAAGCAGGAAATCTACAATAAATAGATGAGATTATTAATTTCCATACATTCCATACTGATATGCTCAATTCTTGTATCGCCTATCGACATTCAATAGCAATTTTAAATTTGACATGTTAAAGTTCAAAATGCAATACAATTATAACAAAAATAAGTTTTCAATTAAATTATATTTCTAATTTACAAATTGTTTCATGCTAATTATTATTGTTATTATTATCATTATTATTGTTATTATTATTATTTTTGGACAAAATTGTAATTAGGATTTGTAGTGTATTAATTTTGTTATTATTGTGTTTATTATATAAAAAAATAAATAAATAACTATATAGTGTAATTCCCTATAATAAATTATTGCTATAGAGAATTACAAATTTAAAAAAATAAAAAATTCATTAAGAATAACTTTGGGAATAACCTGTAAAAGATTAACGAAGTATGAAAGCCTCAATCATCTGAAGCAATTTTTTGATTTCCAACAAAAATCAGAATAATCGAAACTCGAAGATTTAAAGTACGAAAGGTTTATATTTAAATAAACGTTTTTTAAAGTAAAATTAGTTTGTTATATTTTGGGTTAATTTAATATTTATTTTGGTTGTATACACGCAATTTAATCAACACACAATCACCCAGCTGTGTCGAGACAGTATTTTAAAGGAGACTCGGCCGTGCTCTACAAATTCTCCCAATACTAACATTTACAACAAAATTAAAATAATAAACATAATAAATAATAATCAAGCCAATAATAAACATAATAAATAATAACAAAACCAATAAAATAACACTATATATTTCAATTTCCAAGTATAATAAATTTAGAAAATTTCCAAAAGAAATATATGATTATATATTGGATACTTCTTCGGAATTAATTAGTTCTAGCTCAAGAAATCCATAGAAATGTGTAAGTTTCTCAATAAACTTTAGTTAATTATATAAAAGTTTAGGCTTACATTTAAATAATAAATTAAATAAAAATTAATTAAATAAAAAATTGACTTACTTTTTTCTATCATAAATTTATCATAAAATCTAAAAGATAATTTCAAATAGTTATATTAAATGAAAGAAAATCAGAATAAATCATTTAAAATACATAAAATTTAATATTAATATTAAAAACAAAGCAAAGCTTAATTGACCTATCTTATTTAATGTCTATAAAATGATTATCAAATGCGCTTTGGTGTAATTTTACATTTATCAATTTTAAATTTATCATAATTTAAAAAGAATTTTAAGTTTATGCTTCAGTATTGCTAACATTTGTTAATTAGTGGAGTAAGCATCGTGAAATGGTGGAAGAGAAGGTACCAGTTGCTTTTTCACTGAGCTGTTCTCGATGCATGCTCTTCACATTCAGTAGAACGATTTCGGCTGAGGGTCTAAAGAGTGATCTCTGTCGCGGTAGCCGCTAGTGAGTTTTTGATTCATCAAAAAGAAAAAAAAGAATCATCAAATATCCAGCACTTTCGACAGGATACCAAATCGATAATTCCGTATTACTGACGTTCGGCATCACAATAGATGAATTTATTTATTTATTTTTTTTATTTTATTAATTAATTATTTTATTATGTTTTTATTTTAATTATAAGAGTAACGCAAATCAAACATTTTTTGTTCACGATTGTAATTTCGACAGTTTTCCTAGTCGATCAATCAGGTGGTTATAATATCATTAAAATATAAAGGATTAAACAATTAATCTATATAAAAACAATTTTTTTATTTTATAAAAAATATTATTTTTTAAAAACTGTTAACATTTTAAATTTAATTTTATAATTAACAAATATTTTTATTAATATTTAATTTAACACAACAATCAATGCATACAATTAACAAAAGATTATTAAAAAGACTCAACAAATAAGTATTTACTGCATTCTGCACATTAATTTTTTGGGATTCAATGATTTATCCAACAACGCCTCCACAAATCACACGTTCCCAATAATTATTCCGAAGTTTCTTTAATAAAATTTAAAATCAGACATACCTATTTTAAATCTTAGAGCCCTTATTGGCTCGCCAATTGGGTCAAAGGACTTCGGTATACAATGTTCTCGAGCTCGAATACAGAGATTGACGGGAAGTCTCTCCAAGGTATGTGGCCAAATCTACAATATATATGTCTTTCTTTCGTGACAATTTCGGAGATGTTCTCTGCTTCATTAAATTCTCCATATCATCCAGAATAATCAGGGTCAGGAATCCGTTGAGACGCACTGAAAATAGTCATGTCCCCAACAATTCCCAAACCTCGGCGTCGGGACATTTCTGTACCCTTACCATCCAACCGATCTTTACAGAACACTATGGACATTTTCGGGTTTAGAGTTTTATTTATGTAAATTTTATCAAAGTAGTTTCCCGGATTCGTGGCCCGTAAAGTAATAAATTGATTAGTTATATGTTATAGATGGGCTATCAGTAAGGATCTCTGCAGACCTTCTCGATTTAGGACAAAATGGGCGGGGACAAAAATGGTTACGGACAAAATTGTACGGAGAAAATGGTAGGACAAAAGGTACAGAACAAAAATTGCGTACGGACAATATGGTACGGACAATAGGTACGGACAAATGTTTACTAGATTAAATGGTACTAGTATTAAATTATATCGATTTAACTTGTTAAAAGAATAATAAGTTTATTTTTTTAAATGCATTAATTAATTATTGCTCCTAACACTAAAGTAAAGTGATTTATTTAGTCATAAATGTCTGGCTCTTCCGTCTTTGTTTAATAATATTAAAAACAATCCAAAAATCTAAGACAATATATAAATTATAATGAAATAAATTAAATATTAAAAAAAAACTAGTGTCAAACATCAAGACTACTCAGTTATAATTTCTCGTTTATGTTGTTTTGCTTGAATATTATTATGGTATATTATCATTATAGATTATTATATTAACTGTGGGACGTTATGAAATGTTTTCTAGAAACTTGAAGAGCCCGAAAGAGTCTCCATTAAAACTTGTGTCGGGACAATCGGGTGGCGGGCTGTGTTTCCGATAAGACAATAACAAACAAAAGGTAAAAATAATAATAAAACTAACGTAACCGTTATAAACTATAACCATTTTATTTAGTTAATAAAAAACAGTTGACGTACCAAAAATTTAGAAATTGTTTGCGATCTAAATCTAGAAAATGTTTGCGATCCAAATTTAGAAATTGTTTGCGATCTAAATCTGGAAATTGATTTGTGATCTAATTTAGAAATATTTTGCGATCTAATTTAGAAATATTTTGCGATCTAAATTTAAAAATTGTTTGCAGAGATCTAAATCTGGGAATTGTTTGCGATTAGAATTTAGAAATTGTTTGCGATCTAAATTTAGAAATTGTTTGCGATCTAAATCGGAAATTGTTTGCGATTAAAATTTAGAAATTTTGTTGTCCAAATTTAGAAATTTTTGTGATCTAAATCTGGAAAATGTTGCGATCCAAATTTAGAAATTGTTTGGTGTCCAAATTTAGAAATTGTTTTGTGATCTAACTCTGAAAATGTTGCGATCCAACTTTAGAAATTGTTTGGCTCCAATAATACACTAATATGTTATTCCGTTTTTAGATTTTGCCGTTTTCGATTCTCGTATAGATTTTTTTATTGATTTTTTTTCTTTTCATTTATTTACTATAGCGATAATTTACTATAGAATTATCGCTATATAGTTTTTTTTATGAAAATCTGGATTTCCCAGATGGTGGCAATTTATGCCCTACTGTTCACAATTCCTATTGTGAACTCTATAATTCTAATAAAAATAAAAATACATTACAATGCTTTAAACGGGAAACACTTTTGTAATACAGTGTCTCTCAGACAACAATTTATATTGAGCACGCGCGCAATATCTCTCAAATATGTAACCGGATCTCGGTTGTTATAATCGACTACCATGGTGTGAAGTGCTTCATTTATGCGGACGTATTCTTTCTTCTTCTTTCCGGTTGTTGCACCTAGCTCAAGTTGACGACGATGAGGTTGAGTGCTATTTTGCATGCCGATGAAGTTGTCCTCCATGGAATCACAGATTACTTCAATGTCTTGGTACTCTGGATCCGCAGTCAGATTTTCGAAAACTTCTATGACGTCATTTGCTGGAATAAATGCTAGAGCAAGAAGACGCATGACAATAAGCGCGAAATCCGGTTCATCTTTGTAACGTTCTTGAAAAACCTTCTGATTGTAGTTTCCTCCAGACGCACTGACCAAAGTGAAACATGCATCCAGTTATTGCTGCCTTTGGAATTCTATTGGTTATTCTATCAGTTTAGTTCGTTATTTTTTTATTCATTTTGTCCATACCATTTAATCCTAGTACCATTTTGTCCATACCATTTATTTCTAAGTACCATTTTGTCCTCATACAATTTTGTCCGTACCATTTTGTCCTCTACCATTTTATCTCGCCACCCCTTCTCCTCCTCCTTGATGTAGCCCTTGAATTACAGTGCGTCTCGGACGTTTTTGTTTTATTGTCTGAATTCTTTTAGGACTATAAATTCCGAAATAAAAAGCATGTAAAATACCAAAGCAATTATACATAATAACATTAAGATTTTAATAATATTATTTCTAAAAAAATGTTCGAGTGCTTGAAACTCTCTGGGAACTTCTTCTTCCATTTTCGAATTTTCTTGCATTTATTTTATAAAGCATAATTGAAATATTTCTGAACGGAAGCGTTGTGATTCTAGGAGGTGCTCTAGGATGTACCGTTTGTCGATGAAATATATATTGTGCGATATTTGGCCACTCATATCGAAAACCTCAAGAAATCTCTGAATTCCAAGCGAGCCATAATCTATGAAAACATACAGTCTCGTTGGTCTTTCCGATTACTTGGAATTTATTCTTGGATTTCGAAGCCAAGGATTTAATAAACATGTGGGCGTCATAACCGTTTAGATTATGGAATACGATCGGGAATTTCATGGGTTTTTTGCAATTGACGTTGCTCGCCTGACGTGGTGCTCAATGGTAATTAATCTCGAGGATAAAATGATCATGGTCACGGACTTTGTCAGGGACTTCGTCACAGAGTGGTTTCCTCCTACACATCCAGCATTTGGTGGCCTCCTGGAATTCGAGCTCCTGATTGATCGCTCGAGGAAATTGATTGTTTCACTATATATAAACTCGCTATGCTTGCAGGGGTCGGGATAAATGATTTCGCTTGGAATGGAGTTGCTTTCCAATAATGGATTATAATATATTCAAAAGCAACTAAAACCATTTCGCTTCCAGAAATATAATCGGATTTGTTATCTACTTCTTGCCTATTATTTTGCCTATATTATTTGGTTGTGAGTTTTTTATATTTTTACTTTCGTCTTTTGGCTCTCCAGTCTCTCGGCTCTTGGGTATTGGCTCTTGGGTATTGGCTCTTGGGTACAAGTACCTCGAGTCTCTTGGGTACAAGTACCTCGTCTCTTGGTTTAGTTCTTCAGGCCAGTGGCTCCTCTATGCGGTTCGCATCTTACTAGTACCTCCTCCCACACTTCGAATTAATTAATTAATTCTTTTTTTCGTTCTCAAATTTCCTCATCTTTTTGCGCAACTTGCTTGTTATTTGTTTGTGCTTCTTCCGAAATATCGTGTACATGATGTTTGAATCTAGAATTAGCTTGTATCTTTATTTTCGTCCTTATACTATCTCAAATGGTGAATATTTTGTAGCACTTTGTCAAGTTGCATTTATACTAAATTCAATTTGAGGCAGCAGTTCGTGCCGCTGTTTTTCTGTATAGCTCCCTTTCATTGTCGTCACAAGTAAATCTCTCATTATTCTGATAGCTCTTTCCACTAAGTCATTCGACTGATGTTGATATGGCGTAGCGTATTCTTGCTTTATTCCAAGTTGTTCCAATTTTTCCTTCAAACATTTCTTTCCAAATTTCGCCCTCTATCTGTCAATATACTTTGAGGTTTACCATATTTGTAAATCCAACTGTTTATTAGCGTCTTCAATTACCGTTTTTTCATCTTGGTTTGCTGTAGCCGTTAGACTTAATAATTTGGTAAACCTATCAATAATAATGATAACATACTTTTTGTCAGTTGAAGTTCGTCCCACGACAGCAACATCCATCACAATCTGTTCTAGAAATTCAGAACTTTCGTGTGGATTAAAAGTTTCCTTTATCTTCCTTTGATCTGTTTTCCTTCCTGCACATGTGACACATCGTTTTAATATCTTTTCAACGGTTTCTTGCATTTTCGGCCAGAAAAAATTCCCTTCCAAATAATGAAACAGTTTCTTAATTCCAACGTCACATAAATCTTCATGTATTTTAATCACTAGTTTAGATTGATAGTTTTTTGGGATTATCACTAGATCTGTTTTGTCTGATTCCAATACAAGAATATCATCCAATATCTTTAAATATTTCCACAGCGTAGCTGTTTCATCACAAAGGAAAACATCGAATGCTTCTGTCCTCTTCAAATCATTCCTAGCGATCCAATCATCAATTGTCATATCCATTTTTCAGCTTCCTTGGTACATCTGCCTTCATATCCTCTAATTTCCATATCCAAGAGTTCTTGCACATGTTTCCAGTGCTTCTCTTGCAGATTTTTCCCTTCTCTTCGAGTCGTTATTGTGTGAACATTTTCGGCGTGGTCGCTAGTTACAACAATTGGTTACATCTAATGATTTATTTTTTCATGAACACAGAGTAATCACATTGTATTGAATTACGCAATATACTCTGAACTGCTTCACATTTGGTCTTTAGCCTCTAATGTATTATCATTATTAAAATCAAGAAGAATCGAGAAATGTACGAAGAATCTTGAGAACAAATGTGTAAACAGAAGGAACGAAGAAATAAATATTAAGGTATGCCTGAATCCAAAGAAATAAAAATAAAACATTGCAATTGCGCTATATCAAAGAAACATGAGACATTTAAGAAACTAAAAGTCGACCTGTAAAGAAAATTAGTAAAAAGAATTTCGGAAACAATCTGTCAAGAACCGTAACACGCCTATTAGAACCTCAAGAAAGAGAGAAAATATCCAAAGGTAGAAATAATAAAAGTCACATAACCTTACCAAAGACAAGACAAACTAAAAGAAATACAATTAGATATGGCCGACACAGCAGTCCTAATATAAGCGGTCAACATGAGACTCAATGAAATAAAGATACTGAATTTCCAAGTAATATAGGGAAAACATTGGAAAATTTTGTGATGACATTAAAAGACAAGAACACTGGCTCGATGAATATCATGGGCAAAGAAAATGTTGGAATTGCGGTAAGAAGGGGCATATCGCAGTAAGATGTATAATTTGTTGGGATGAGGAGATCATCTTGTAGTTGCATGTGCAAAAGTAAGAAAGCTGCAACGGAGTGACAATATGGATAGGTCGTCAAATCAGATAACAATTCTCATAAGACTGTGCAGTAACATGATCGATTATCAATCCCAAGCGAAAAGAAAGCAAGCACCAAGAATGAATATATTACAATGTATAGGAGCCAGATTACAAATCGAAAATAACCCAACAAAACAACAACGAGAATGGAATACCTTACACATCACAGAAACACGAGAAGCAGAAAAAAGATGAAGTAAACGAAAAGAACCTCAGGCAAGAAGAGAAGAAGGATATTAGAGAAGGAGAAAGAAAGAACTGTTGAAAGTTGATATGATGATACTAACTACCAACGACAGCCAGAGGGGAAAGATAGAATAAATGTGTAAAAGACAACAAAGAAGTGTAATACAAATCAATATGATATGAGTAATAACGAGCAAAGAACCAAAAAAGTACAAACAAGTACTGTAATAAATGCAAACGGCAAGGAAACAGCGAGCGCAATTGTTTTTTTATTGTGACGTGTTGGAATTGTCAGAGAAATGTTATCGCATAAAATGTGTTAGAAATGTAAAAGAACGGGACACTTGGTCAATAGCTGTCCGAATGTGACAAATCCAGAGAAGGATCAATCGCGAAGAAATACCATTGAGCAGAATAGGGAAATATATGTCGAGAAAAGAATTCATCAGTCAACTTTCAATGTTAATAAAACAAAAGTCGACAAATGCACAAAGACGAACAAATGGCGTGAACGAATAGGACAAAGTCAACGTATTCGAAGAAGTGAGAAGACAATGTATGGAAAAGAGGAGGATAATGAGAGAATTGATTGTGAAAGAAACAAAACAAGATGAACAAATAATAATGTTGAGAAAGTGGCAGAAAACAAAGCAAGAGAAAATGACGCACTAATGACAACGATACTCAGACTGAAAGAAGAAGCGTTGAGAGTAGAATTAAAAATAAACGAAATAATGGAAATTCGAGAGAAATATAAAGAAATGAGAGCAGACACAAAAATAATGATGGCCGAGAAAAAAAGGGATGGTGCGAGGAGTAAAGTAGAGAATAAAGAGGATGTGTAGATGGAAATAGTAAAGAGAAAGTGTAAATATGTAAAAATGTATGTATAAATAGCAAACAAAATATATTAGAGGAATAAGTATCAAGGGATCGATGTATATGTATTTAGTATGGAATGGATCAAGTAATCAGCAAGATAAAAATTACAAACTCAGAGGATAATGAGTCAAACGAATCAGTCGAATCAATATCTAATTTAGAATACAAACGAAAATGGAACGGTAAAAGATCCCGATCAACGAGATGGAAGTCACAGACCCAGTGCCATTTGAAATTACTCAGTAGAGAAAGAAAATTCTTAAATAAGAGCGATATCATAAATTCAACCATCGAGTGTTCCTTTTTATCGTTTGTTTCCAGTTTTAATTTTTATGGAGTGGGTAATGCTAATGGTTGCGGTGGAATGAAGCTTACCCTATGCCAAGGATAAAAGAAATCCTCAATTTTCTGATAGAATGGTTAAAATCAGTTGCAACCACCCGGCTGATTTGACTCGACATGGATGGCTTCTGTCAAGTCGATCGCTGGCACCTTTTATGAATTTTAGTCAGTTAAGTTAGTAATGATGAAAACAAGGTCGATTGTGAGTAGAGAATATTTTGTTTTTTGTGACATTAGAGAATCACTGAGTAATCAGAATCAGTTTAGCACAGAATTAAAAATATAGGCAGATCCCTGTTCAAATTTTTCGAAGAATATGACGAATATCCTCAAGTATTGCAGGAAGTATAGAACAACTTTTATTAATTGAGAAAAAAAGGCGGATCCCTTCACAAAATTTTCGAAAATAACATTGAAAAACATCCAGTAATGAGGACCATAATTACATGAATCAATGAAAACAATCTAAAAAAGGAATTTATAATGAACAGTGACGTAAAAATACAATGACGAGTAGTTTTAGCAGTAGAACTCACCTGCTCATTGATTTTCAGCCATTTGGTACAGTACCAACATGGTTGTGACCATGGGTACGCAGAAGGTATAAGATCGTTATCATGAAGGCGTTTAGGAAGGAGTCGATTCAAAATCCTTGAGTACCCCTAGAACATCTAAATGACAAAATCCTAAGCCCCAACAAGATTATAGAAACTTTGATTTTAATAATAATAATAATAATAATAATAATAATAATATTATTATTATTAATAATAATAATAATAATAATAATAATAATAATAATAATAATAATAATAATAATAATAATAATAATAATAATAATAATAATAATAATAATAATAATAATAATAATAATAATAATAATAATAATAATAATAATAATAATAATAATAATAATAATAATAATAATAATAACAATGATAATAATAATAATAATAATATTATTATTATCACCTTATAATTTATTCATTTAATTAATAATAAATACATTTGACAAATTTATGAAGTAGATAACCATAAAATATCAAACTCTAAAGTTCATTGCATAAAATGTCTATGAGATAAATATTCTATTTCAATTTTCATTTTTTTAAATTCATTTTATATTAACATTTAAACAAAACATTTATATAGCAAAAAATAGACAAACATAAAGAAACATAAAATGTGAGCGTCCAAACATTTGATAAACTCAGTGAAAATGAGAGCCTTTGTGACTATAAAAAACGTTTTGATATTAATATATTGAATGTTTCTTTGGATATTATTGTTGGGAATATGATGAAGAGGTTTCAAGGAGCTTCTAAAGGTGTAAATTTATTTTCTGCTTTGAATCTAAAACATTATTTTAAATAAAATATTTTAATAATCGATAAATAATAATAATAAATTGGCTGCTCTCAAGCGATTCTATCAAATGCATTTTCACCTTCAATTATAAGAAATGCCCATTTGGTAATTTTATTATAAAATGGCTGCCATAATATCTGATCCGCATTGATATAATAGATCAGATAATGTTAGCAATTGTGAGATGCCCTCGGTGATGTGTTGTTATGTTCATAATGAGAGCTGTTCAATAAATAATTCAATTTCATATCAATAATGTTAATTTTCACTGTTTTCCTCATTTATTTCTGGCGGCAATTCCGATATTATTAATATTTGAGGGGAAATTGGTTTAGAAATCTCAAATAGCCATTTCAATCTCAATTTGTAAACAAAGCAGCGTAACAATTGAGGGGAAATTAAAATGCAAAAATTTGACTTATTGCAATGAAAATACAAATTAAAAATGTTTCCAAATATAAAATAAATATTTTGAATATGAAATGAAAAAGCAAAAATTAAAATCAAATCGATAGTACAAATAAATCAATTTTTTATTCAATTTTTTGTTAACATTTGTCATAATTTTTCAATTTTGCACCTGAGCAGCAATTTGTCATTTTTGGTTGCAAATTTATAGGTTGAGTTGCCGGTAGCAGCATCATATATCCCAATTGGATCATTTCTGTCATTTGTGGGCTTCCTCCGTGCGGGATCATCAGTCCAATCTGAATATTTTACTGATTTACTCATCCGAATGTTGCCACTTGCTGGATCGATCACATCAACATTTACTGCATGCTTGAACGGCCAATCCAATTGCTCATCATTTTCCCCACGCATCAAATGGAAACCAACTAAAATTGCATCACCACCATAAGAACTGCCAATAAACACCCCCAAGCACATTTTGTAACCGCTTGGCCCGGAATAAAATGCATTGCTGTAAATCTTTTGATTTCTCTCTTGTTGTGATAATTTATCAATTTGCCATTCCAAAAATCCGTAATTTATACATTTTTCATTTCCTAATTTTGTTTCAATCAGCCGAATTTCATTGGCGCATTTCGCCATTTCAAGCTGCAACTGAATCTCAAATTCAAACATTTCAATAAATCAATAAATCACCTTTGCATTCTCATGTTGCAGCCGCTGCTCGCATTTCTCTTTCATCTCATCAATTTGCTGTTGACATTTTGTTTCAATCGCCTCAATTTGTTGCCTGAGCTGCTTTGCATTTACACATCAATAACAAATCAATCACAAATCAAATCAATAATCAAACTTGATTGATTGATCCAATATTTGTCTCCATCTCCATTCTCAATGAGCGATTCTCATTCTTCACTGCCATCATTTCCTCATTCAATTCGGTAATTTCCATTCTCAATTTCACATTTTCATTCAATATCGATTCCATCTGATTGGATAAATTATTGATATGATCAATCAACAAATTGCTGTGGTCATAATGATTCTCATTGAGATGGCCTTTCATCTCGTCATTGCTCACATCATTCATTGCACATCCTATTACATTGAATGGGCAGCTGATAGGCCGCTTGTCGCATGTTCTCATGTGGCTCTCCATCACCTCTAATTCATCTTTGAATTGACAATTTGGCCTTGGGCATCTCACTATCACTTCTGATATTCGAATATTAACAGGATTGTCTGCTACAATATCATTTGCAAAATTTATCGTTTTCCTTTCACAGCGTTTTGCTGCTCCTGGACAGAATTTATCTTTTCCATCCAAATAATGCTCAATGCAATCAGAACAAAAGCGACAACCGCAAGGAGCATTGCAAGCATTTATCATTAAACATTTGCAAATGCTGCATATCAATTCACTGCTGATTTCATTATCAAATTCAAATTTATTTTCTTGCATAATTCTCCAAATATTTGAAAACATTTTATCTAAATTTATTAAAATAATTATTTAATTGACAAATAATTAATAATGTAAAAATAAATCAATTAAATAATTAATTTATATATTTCATATTATTTTACAATTTTTATAAATCATAATTATTATATTAATTATTTCGTCTTACATTTCAAATTTATACAATTTACGTTTTGATGTAGATAAACAAGCATTTTATAAATATTGAATTTCTAATCAAATTGTTAATAGAAAATTTTATATTAAATTTTTCTATACTTTTCCAATTAATTTATCAATGAAATTCTGAAAATATTAATTAAAAATGGGAAAAAATTTTTCGGAAATTACAAATGATTATTTATATCGAAATTTGCAGACAAATCGTAACAAATAATAAAAAATTTAGATGAAAAAATTAGACAGAATATATTAATTAATATTTTTTCGTAATCATAAAAAAATATTTTATATATAAAATAAAAACATAAAATTCGAATATTTCATGAATTTATATGAACAAATCAAAAAACTTGTGAAAACACAAATAACTGGTAGACAAAATCTATATATTTAAAAAGTAATATTTTGCATTATTTATAAAATGTGAGATTGTGGCCTTCAATCTAATTATTGCTTCAAGGTTACAAGTGTTTAAATAATCAAAATCACTAATAAAAATCAACCGGTCAATTGAAATAAAACTAATCAAAGATTTTATGAAAAGAATTCACAAAAATAAATAGGGAAAAATCAATATTTTTGTATAATAAACAAATAATTAAAAATTAAATATTAATTTAAATCATTAAAATAAAAATCTGTAAAACAGTTAAATTCCGAGAAATATTAGTAAGAATGGAATGCAAATGTCTCCCTGTATGTGAACGGAGGAGATTTAGAGAAAATTCACTCATCCTAGCCTTTCACAAGCATTGAGCATGAATTTGTCATTTACTGTCAACTATCATCAACTCATACAAGCAGGCATCATGCGGACCAATCAAATTATTCTCAATTATTTGATGAAATATATATTGATAGGGATATATTTCCATGAGTAAGCTTTCCTTTATTTGATATATTTTTATTTACCATATTTCTTATCGCTGTCATTTATATCAAATATATTTTATCATTTATTCATTTTGTTGTTTTTATTTATGCCCCTCAGCATTTATCATAGGCAAAAAACTTTAGAGGCAATGAAACATATTTAAATATAAATATCGAAATAAATGGCAGAAAAGGATAGTTCATGACTGAAAACAAGATTTGGTATCGTATATAAGTAACAATATGTAATTAATTAAGAATTAAAAAATTTGAATAACGATAATATATATTTACAATTTTAATGAGATATTTGAGCTGGATGGGAAGAACACAACCTTTGAATATTTGGTGGAATATTAGATAATGAGACTCGCATTTCGTCATCAAGCATTTTTAAGCTTCCTCGGTGCAATGTCTTTAAGTTTGACATTGTTGAGAAGGATACTTCACAAATGTAAGTAGTAGAAAACTGCAGAAGAATTTTTATCGCTTTTTTGCCTATGTTTGGATGTCTTTTCGAAACGCAAATCCAAAAGTTGTCTAAGTCACCCTCTCGTACATTATTAACAGACTCCGATCATTTTTAATTCAGCTTATTCTTCTTCTTCAACAGTTGAAAAGTTACTCAGCGCAGTTGAAGGAAATGGATTTCTGATCCAATCATATTCTTTAATTTCAACATTTGGGAAGTAATGTGAATTTTCTCTCCAAGCAATGTTAGATGGTCAACAATTAGCGTGCTGACATCACATTTTAGCTCGCACTCAGCAGTTTTGGAAAACATTTCAAAGTTTTCTTCGTTCACTTTCCTTTTCCAAATTGCTATGTTGTCTCTCATAGCATAAATTTTATCTACCGCTGTTAACATATTTTCTCCTTTTCCTTGCATACTGGTGTTTATTTTATTCAGATAAGTAGTGTGTTTATATCCCTAACCAAAACAGCCCTCCCAACAAATCATGCCTCCATTTCACTTAAACCATTAGAAAAACAACCTAAAACTTATACTTTTATAGTATTTTAACCCTATATTTTTGAAAACAACCACCCTTAATGACTCTAACTGTTTTAATCTTTAAAGCCTCAAACTCAAAAGCTTCAAACTAAAAACATAAAGAGAATAGAAAAGAAAATTTTGGTTAGGGATATATACACACTACTTGAGAATGCCAACTAGCAAGTTGCTAATTGGCTAATTAAAAAAAATAAATGAAATCTTAATCTTGATGTCTTGAAGAATAAAAAAAAATGAAAAAGAATAAAACTGCTCTGAGAGGACAGTGGTATTTGTTTTGTTTTTTTTTTTTTTTTTTCACTGTCCTCTCAACAGTTTTTTTGATCCGGATCATTTTTTTATTCAACCTCTTTCGTTTATCGAATCTCTTCCAATATACAAGCTGGCCAGACTCATACATCAGAATCAATTCGATAATAGCAGCACACCTTATTATTCGCTTCTCGCTCGAACACGATTTCATCGGCGTTTTAAGCATGCTGCTCGAAAGTACAAATGAATTCGAAAGTGAATCCGAAAGAGGTCCGAAAACAACTGAGAAATAAATGTGCACATTATAGAATCGATCCGGGGGTGTTCGAAAGACTGGTGGCGATAATTACCGGTTCGCTACCACACCCGTTTCAATATTTTTTTTTCATATTTATGTTTAAAAATTAATTAATTAATAAAAAAATAAAATAAAATAAAATTAATAAAATAAATAAAATAAAATATACAACTGTTTTATAAATTTAAGATACCCACACCATTTTCAATATTATTTTCAAATTTTTAATATTATTTTATGTTGAAAAAAAACTAACCGTAGTTAGGATTTGAAACGCTATCTATTTGAACCACTGTGCCAGTCTAGCCCACTGCGCTATCAGGCTTTGGATTTTTGTCATTTTTTAAATTTTTATTTATAAAAATCTAAAAATTATACTGTCACATTATGAAAATAAATATAAAAACATCATAAAAAATCAAAACAGGGCATCCAATAAAAAATTTTTTTCTAAAAATGAATTGTAATATTTGTAATAAAGTTTTTAAAAATAAAACTGGATTAATTTCTCACTTAAAATCGAAAGCTCATTTATTAAAAGAAAATAATCTTAATGATACAAATTCAAAACTTTGTCCTAAATGTAAAGGAAGATTTCTACATTCTGGATATAATAAACATTTTGAAAATTGTATTGGGAAAAATAGAGAAATATTTACATGTCCTCATTGTAACTTTTCAACAAAACTAAATTTCTATTATTTAGAACATATAAAAGAATGTAAAAATAAAAAACAAAATTCTGACGATGAGGAATGTCATTCAGAAGGAGAACCTGATCATGTTGAAAGAGAAAAATATAACTGGGATAATTTTAATCATATAGATGAATTTCAATTAAAAATTAATGGACCTGCAACTCCTGGAGAATATATAAATAAAAATAAAAAAAATATTAAAAATTCTTTCACTGAAGCTTTAAAAAATTATAAACCAACAAGGTATAATGTTATAAAATATAAAATTATAATCAAAGCAAAATACTGGCGAGGAGCAGAAGAAAAGACAACACCCTTAGATGTTGAAATTGGAATACCTTTTAAATATTTATTTTCAACTAAAGGATTTGATAAAACCATCAAAGAAATAATTAAAGCAGCAGAAGCAAAACAAGAGGAAGTAGAAAATGAATTAGGAGATTCAAACTTAGTATTCAACTCTTTCCAAACTTTAGTGATTGATTATTGGAGAGGATTACCACCCAATCCTAAATCTTATATTCGTACACCCTTTAAATCTAAAAATGTTATAAACATACAGAATAATGATAACAAATGTTTCATCTGGTCAATACTTGCACATTTACATCCTCAAGAATCAAACCCTCAAAGAGTTTCAAAATACAAACAATATGAAAATGAATTAATATTTCCCAAAGGATTCAAACATCCAATGAAACTAGAAGACATTCCAGAATTTGAAAAATTAAATAATCTTAAAATTAATATTTATGAACATATTAAAGGGAAACATGTTAATAGCAGAGAAATTATTCCAATTTACATTTCTGATAGTGGAACCGAAAACCCTAGAGAAATATATCTTTTAATCTTGGAACAACAAAATAATCAACATTATGTTTTAATAAAAAACTTTCAAGCTTTTACATCACCAGAGAATCCAACTAGTGGAGGAGGAACATGTAAAAGATGTCTTCATTATTCAACAACTAAAAACTCTATGATTAAACATGCAAGATTTTGTGAAAAAGATGATCCAGCTTTAATTAACATGCCTAAAGATCCCAAGATGCATTTTAAAAACTTTTCAAGTTTACTACAAACAGTAGGAGTGCTTTATGGAGACTTTGAATCTATAAATCGTAAACAAGATTTGGTTAAACAATATTTAAAAACAATAGAAAAAAATAAACTCATGGATTCATGGAACTCCTCAGGAGAGAAGATGAAACCAGAGAGGATGAAAGCCTTTCTAAGAAAAAGAAACAAACCTAATAGTGTTAAAAAAACTAAACAATTACCATCTGCTTATAAATTATTATTTAAAAGTAATTATCCTGAACTCATAGAATCTAGAGAATATACATTTCAAGGAACTTCAGAAGATGTTTTAAATCATTTTACTAAAAGTATAAATGATCTAGAACATGAAATATTTAAAGTATTAAAAACAAAATATGAAATAAATTTTTCAATTGAACAATGGGAAGAATATGAAAATTCTTCAAATTGTTGGATGTGTAAACAACCATTTGAGAATCAACTCTTTGAGGATCAACTCCTTGAGGAACCTCCAAATAATGAAACTATTGAAGAAGAACAAAGATTGTTTCATGAAAGACAACTACAATCTTCGAAAAATATAAAAGTCCCCGATCATGATCATTTAAAAAAGGAAAATAATTATCGAGGAGCAGCCCATAAAAATTGTAATCTTAATTGTCATACTCCTAAATTTGTACCTGTTATATTTCATAATCTTTTTGGTTATGACATACATCTATTTATTAAACAATTAGCAGAAAATGCTAAAAACTCTTTCAAAGTTATAGGACTTACAAAGGAAAAATATAAATCAGTAGAATATGGAAAATTAAAATTTATAGACTCGTTAAACTTTTTCCAAATGTCTCTAGATGCAATAGCAAAAACAATGAAACCAGAAAAATTTAAAATCGCTCGAGAATTCTTGGAAAAAAATAATATTCCTCCAGAAGAATATCCTACATGCTTAGCAAAAGGAATATATCCTTATGACTATGTTGACTCGTTTGAAAAATATAATGAAACAAGTCTTCCTAGCCAAGAAGATTTCTCTTCACAACTTCAAAACTATCATATTACAGATCAAGAATATTCTCGAGCAAATAAAATGTGGGAATTTTTCAAGTGTAAAACTTTAGGAGACTATACAAATATGTACTTATCCCTAGATGTTTATATTCTAGCAGATTGCTTTGAAGAATTTACAAACTCTTTTGTTCTTAAACCTTACAATTATATAACAGCTCCTTCTTTAGCTTAGGATACTTTATTATATACAATTTGGACTTCAGATATGGAAGAATCTGATAAAATTATAGATCTTTTAACTAACCTCGATATGTTTAATCAAATTAAAACAAACATTAGAGGAGGAGTCTCTTCAGTAATGGGTAATCGAGAAATAAAAGCTAGAAATGCAATAACTACTAGCAGAATGCTTTCAAAGACCTCTGATCCTTATATAAAACTTAACAATGAGGAATTAAAAGAATTATTAGAAACAATGAAAAATCCTATATTTATACTTTATATAGATGCAACAGCTTTATATTCAGGAATTATGACTCAATATTTACCAATGAGTGACTTTCATGAAATATACTCTGAAGATTCCTCAGAAGAATCATTAAAGACTCTTGTAAAAGAAATACTTTCAACTCCTAAAGATTCTCCAATAGGTTACTTTGTAGAATGTTACTTATTATATCCAGATGATATAAAATCAGGAACAAGATATTTCCCTTTAGCTCCCATAAGAAGAAAGATTGATATCAACGAACTTTCTGAATGGCAAATCTCACAAGATAAACCTCCAACAATGAAACTTCTTTGTGATCAAACAGATCGAACTTATTATCTTTGTCACTATAGACTCCTCCAATTTTATCTTTCACGAGGTATGATATTAAAAAAAGTTCATAGTGTCATAAGATTTAAACAGAGGCCATTCATGAAAGCTTTTATCGAGGAGAACATTAGGTGCCGAAACATTGCAAAAAGAGAAGGTAACCTTTTTAAAGATAATAATTATAAACTTTTAAACAATTCAGTCTTTGGGAAAACAATGGAGAATGTTGATAAATATACTCATATTGAACTCCTACCTAATACTCATAAAGATATTAAGCGTTATAATCGTATGCTAGGAAAGCCTACATTTAAAAACGCACAAGTATTTTCTGAAAGTCTTACTGCAATAGAACTAAAGAATTTTGAGAAAACATACAACAAACCAATATTTATAGGGTTTTCAATTTTAGAACTTTCAAAATTACAAATGTATGAAACATATTATAACATCTTACAACCTATATATGGTTCTAATATATCAATGCATGCAATGGATACAGATTCAATGTTTTTAACAATAAGAACTCATGATTTACAAAGAGATATAGCTGAAAATTCTATACTCTCAAATTTAATAAATTCATCTGGAGAATTATTTTCGTTTAAAGATGAAAAACCTTTTACTCCTATAGAAAATGGAATATTTATTCGTTCTAAACAATATTCATACAAAACATTTACAAATCCTGAATTTATAACTCGAACATTTATATTTAAAACCCCAGAAACAGAGGAATCTTTTACACATAAATATCCTATATTCCCTAAAGGACAAGAAGAAAAACCTGTAAAGGATAACAGATGTAAAGGAATACAGAGATCAGTTGCAAAGAATCTTTCTCATCAAGATTATATAGATACATTAAACCCAGGTCATAAAGATAAAATTGATGAAATACATCAACTTAAAAGTGAAAACCATGATATTTACTTGATAGAATCCCAAAAAGTATCATTATCAAATTATGATGATAAAAGATTCATCCTAAGCGATTTAAAGACAACTCTTCCTATAGGAAATAATTTAATCCCTATAATAAAAAATCTTGCTAGTTTGAATAAGTTATATGATACAAAGATTAATGATCTTGATATTTATAATGTTGAAATCATTTATCCCGAGAGAGAAATCGAGAAGCCTTTATATTCTCAAGTTTTTAATCCTATACGTATGGAACTTAAATATTTTAATACTGATCCTGAATATATAAAAGGTCTAAGTGATAAAGAATTTAAAGATCATAAAGAGGTTCTAAAAATTAAATTCGAAAAGTTAACATCAGATTCTATCAAATGATTTTTTTCTTTTAAAAATGTCAACAATTAATTTAAGAGTGACAACATCAACCTTTTGAAGGGCAATAAATTTTTTATGTATGATTCTTTAGCCACTTCTCTCGTTTAATTTTTTTAGAATATTCATTACTTATAACATTAGCACTTTTTAATCTTATAACCTCATTTTTAATATCTTGTATTATTTGATTTGATTTCATTATTTCATCATCAGTTAAGATTCCATCTTCTAAAGCTTTTAATTGAAATAAAAATAATTTAGAGATTCCTAATTCTATTGATAAACAAACTTCACGATATAAACTTTTCTTTTTAGAAGTATAAGATAATGAAACCATTTCAGTTAAGAAACCATCAGCTACAGAAATACTTCCAAGTATTACAGGTGCTATTGTTAAAACTGGTAAAGTTATAGGTAAAATAACTGTTAATATTGCAGATGTAAATCCTAAAGAATAACCTATAATTTTTAAAACTGTATTCCCTTTATTCCATCTATTTTTAACCTTTTTATAATGCTTTAATAAATCTTGTAAATGTAAGGTTTCTGATTTAAATTCTTTTACTCTCATAATTTCAAGTTCTGTGGGAGCCGAGGCCTTGGAACCTTTGTGACCTTCGGAATAATATCCTGATGATCTCAATTCTGGGGGGACCTCTGGATAAATTTTTTCTTCTCTTACTTCTTCCATCTTTTGGACTTTGTCCATTTTAATAATTAAAAAAATAAGACTTTATTCTTCTGAGCACCATCTGGCACCAATACTCGGATATCAAAAGAAACTCTTGTTGAGAGGATATCTTTATACAATTCTCTCAATGCTTTACGAACTTCATCAACATCAACCTTTTTTTCATAAAATATTAAATCTATATATTGTACAAGTGTGCTTTTAAAAATAATATTCTTACTTTTAACTTTATGTAGTCCATGTAAATGAGTATTAACATACCAATCTCCGTGTGGTAAATCATAACTAGTCATTATAACATCACCCTTTTCAAGCTTACTATTATAATCACATTTCACAAACCATTTCATTCTTTCATTATCATCATCAAACAAAAAGAAATAAGGATCAATAATCTTTACAACCATAAAAACACCCCATTCTTTACTGTTTGTTGTTATTAAACTTGGTTCTATAAAATGTTTATATGTATGGGGTAATAATGTTTTATTCTGTTCTAATTCAGCAGCTCTTTTTCTAATACTATGTGTGGTGTTAATGTGTGTTCCATGAGACTCTAAATTTGAAATTCTTTTATTAAATGATGTAATCATCTCATTTATTATATTATATATTGTATTAAATTTAGTATTCATAATTTGTTTATCTTTAGAATTTAATATGCTAGTATTTAACTTTACAACTTGTTCAGTTAACAGACTTTGTAACTTGTCAAATTTATCATTAAATCGTTGTTCGATATTATTAAGCTTTGATTCCATTGAATCAATTTTTGTTGTTAATGAACTTTCAATTCTTGTTGTTGTTAAATCAGTATATTGTTTAACACCATCTACATATTTCTTATTAACTGCATCAGCTTCATCAGTTGGAAAAGATAATTCTTTTATCTTGTGTCCATTTAAAATTAAATCACCCTTCATTGAATCACCTCTTTCATTAATATATTTATTTTCTGTTAAAGTTAATATTTCTTCTGTATTAAACCCTGTTTTTATTGTTCCACCACCTCTATTACATGGAATATAAGAACTCATTTATTAATAATTTAAAATGAATCTTCAAACCTGTTTCAAATGTAAATACATTGAAATCTCTTCTCCATTAAAATCAATCAATTCTCCTTCTTGATTAAGAATTTTAAAATTAATATCCATTATATATTTTCTACATAAAGGTAAATAATTTGGAGGATTCATTCTTTCAACTATTTTATATCCCATAGGAACTGTGTTTGAGGGAAAGGAATATAAAACATTTGTTTGTTTACCATTATTATAAGAACCTGTTATACAATCGCAATGAATATTTATTGTGTTTGTATTTATTATTTTTATAATATGTTCTGATGTTATAATAGATTCTTTCTCAACTTTAGGTATGTTATAATGACTCTGTGTAAATCCTAAAATTGTTCTAAAGAAACTATTATTTTGAAACCTAATTCCTATATTCTTTAAAGTCATTATACATTTTGAAGTTGGTAAATCTATTTTAATTTCAATAGCTCCATTTGTTTTTTTAGAAAGTATATTATTTAAATCTTTTATCTCATAAGCCCCGGGTTCTATTATTATTATAATGTTATCCTCGAATTTTGGGGGGCTTACATAACTAAATGTGTTATTATCTTTAGTTATATTAAAAATAGTATTATAAGCACAAAACCATAATAGACCTAATTCATAATTTAAATTTTGATCTAATTTTATTGAATCTTGAAAGTTTATAGTAAAGTCTGATTCTTTTGAATTTATAGATAAAGTTCTTGAATATTTATCTGACATTATGTTTACCATTTTTTTAAAATTATCTTCCATTTCTTATAGTAGAGATTTTAAATCATTATAAATTTCTTGGATTAAGGAAGTGAAACCTTCTCCTTTGGATTTATTCAATCTATACAAAACATATAAGCTTATAATACCACATATTTTAGTATTATTAGGTTGAACTTGTAAAGAATTAAAAGTATAGTCCTTCGACAGATAGTCTTCAACTTCTTTAGTAGGTTTAATCCCAAAAGAATCAAAGTAGATAGATTTATTATATATACAAACCCAATGAGATCCTTTTTCATTTGAATTTTGATAATTTATAATGATATTCTTTGGAGTGTCTTTTTTCAGACTCGACAATTCATCATTCATTAATATTTTAATTTTTAAATTTAAATAATCTGCATAATCTTTTAAATCAAAATTTGTTTTTGCATTTATTCCAAATGTTTTTAAAAAATCTAATATTGAAGCCATTTTGTATTTTATAACTTCGTATTTATAAATTCGTATACTTATTAAATTTATCTTTTGAAATTATTCCTTGTTTTAACAAATATTTAGAAATCTTTAAAATATCAGAATCTAAATTATTATGTCCTGCTTTTTTAGCTGCTAATAGTTTTCTTAATTCAATAAAAAGATTTATAGGGTTGAGGCCTTCTCCTTCAATGATTTGAATTTGAGGGCCTATTTTATCTCTATCTTTATATTTCTTTAAATCTTGAATATGTTTTGCTTTAGGGCTACCATTTATTAATTTTATTAAGTTTAAATATTTATCAATTTCTTCATTCTTGACACCATCTGGAATATATCCAGAAATTAATCCATGAAAATCATCTGAAAGTTCAATGTCAACACGCTCTCTATTCATAAAAGTATTTGTTGAAATAATCGATGGATTATTTTCTGAATTTAAATATATATAAAATTTTTGATTATTAATTGTTATTGTTTGAAAACCTCTAGGATCATAACCTATAGTAGGTATAATTGATAGAGCTAGTGATGTATTAATTTTAAAATTAATTGGAGTCTTATGAGGTGTTAATCTTGAAAGAAATTCATCTTCTTCTAAATCAATATTATTTCTACGTTTTTTTCCTACTAATCTTAGTAATTCCTTTTTAGGGGCTTCTATAGCTTTATGTCCGGGTATAGAGGAGCTCCTATAGTTTTAAGTCCCTCTATAGCTTTAATTGTTGGTCCTTGTTGTTGTTGGATTACCTCATTTAATATTATAGATTCAGTTTGTTGAGTTGTATCTTTTTTATTATACTTGTTTTGTTCTGATTGTAATTTTTTTAAAAGTGCTAATCTTTCTTCATATACCATTTTAATGGTATTAAAAATGGTATCATTGTTCCTTCCAAGGTTTTAAATACAATCCTTTACCACTATTCTGTGGAGTTCCTTCAATTTTACAAATACACCCATTCTTTAAAGATTTACATATTTTTTTAAAATCATCTTTATCTTTTGATGATAAAGATTCAGATGTTGAAATTTGATTTTTTAAAAAATCATTTAAACCTCTGCCTTTATATGGATCAAGATAGAGACCTTTTCCTTTAGCTTGCCCTACCTTCATTTTCTCGATTTCAGTTTGTAGTTTTTCTTTTTCAAGGTCTGTCTTTTGAGATTCTTTAGCTTTTTGAACTGTAGTTGCAATTCCTCCAGCTATTCCAGCAGCACCTGATAAAGCAGCAATGATTGCAGGTATTAAAGCAGCTAATGGAAGAATACCACCTTCTTTAGCTTCGTGGAGCTTCGCTCTAACTTGTTCTTTTACATGTTTTCCAATAAAATATTTCTTACCATCAATTACTACTGATTTATTTTTATTTGAATTTATTAATTCTTGCAAAGAATCTTCCGAAGGTTCCCCAGTTGTCATTTTATAATAAACAAAATGGATATTTGGAAACCAATTTTAAATAGACATAAGAGTAAATTTAATAATAAAGTATTTCCTGATAATTTTAGATTATTAATTGTTGGTTCTTCTGGATGTGGAAAGAATGTACTTCTTTTGAGGATGTTGCTTGAAGATGATTTTTTAGATTATAATAATTTAATCTTTTACTCTACAACCATAAATCAACCAGAATTACAACTTTTGAAATGTGGATTTGAAAATAAATTAACTAAAAAAGCAATAATTGATATTTTTAAAAATCAACATAGATGTCCTGAAGAAGTTTTTCAACCTTGTGATATGGTTGATTGGTATAAGGAAAATATTTTAGAATCAGATATTTGTAATAAAAATGATTATATTTGTGAAGAAGGGCAAGAGGCAATTCAAGTTTTATTCTCTAATAAACCTGAAGATGTTTTACATTGTGATTTACTTCCTAAAGATAAAAAGAATCTAGTTATATTTGATGATGTTGTCAACATGAAAAATCAAGAGATTCAAAAGAGTTACTTTACAAGAGGAAGACATAATAATTGTAATGTTATTTATATATCTCAAACTTATTATGCTTTAGATAAAAATTCAATAAGAAATAATTCCAATTGTTTTATATTTTTTAAATTAGATCGCCGTGATAAGAATATGATTTATAATGATTTATTTTCAAATGTTGAACCTGATAAGAATATGTTTGATATGTTTGTTGATAATCATTGGAAAGAAAAATATAATTATATTTATTTGGATAGAGAAGAAGCTGAAATATGGAAAAGTTTGTTTTAGGGCTTGTCGACTTAAAAATCTGTTTTCTGTAACTCATTATTATAAAATCTACCTAATATTTTTTCATTATTTAAATCAATGATGCTATATGTTATTGGAGTTGTATAATGTATTTTATTTATAATAAAAATTTCATTTGTCCATTTTGCTGTGAATCCTTTTTCAAATTTATTTTTATATTTAAATATTCTTACTCGGTCACCAATTTTAAACTTTGGTTTTTCAATAACATCATTTTCAATATTTGCCACTTTAATAGTTTCAGGCTTCATGGAAGCATTTAAAGGTGTTAATTTTATAGAACTATGTACATCATTATTATATTCATTTACAATCTTTTGTAACAATTCATTGTTCCATTTTTGTTTTCCAATAGCAGTAAAATATTTCCACATTTTATTTTTTAATGTTCTATTTAATCTTTCAACTACGACTGCTTTTCCTTCGTTTTCTGTTGAATATAATTTAATATCATTTTCATTTAAAAACTTTGTAAAAACTTTGTTATAAAATTCTGTTCCTTTATCACACCATAAATATTTTGGAATTCTTTGATGTTGTTCAAATATATTTTCAAATGCTTCTGTAATAGAATATCCTGTTTTATTTTCTAAACATCTTGCAAAAGCAAATCTTGTATATAAATCTATTACTGTTAAAATTATTTTATATTTTTCAAGGTCTGATGATTTGGTTGGCATAAAGACTAAATCTGCAGACCATGTTTGATCTTTTTCATGTACTTGAACTTTTAAATATTTTTTATTTTTTCTAAATTCATGGTGTAATTCATTAGCATATTTTATTTCTGATTCTGTTGGGGTTTGTAAACTAGTCTTGGCTGTACTCTCGAGGGATCTTTCAATCTCTGCTTGTTCGATAATCTTTTTATTAGCAACATCTTTTGCTTTCCTAGGAAGTCCTGCTCCTATGAAAATCTTACCTTTCATTGCTAATTTAACTAGAGCTCTTTGAATCTTTTCCTTGCTTGATGGATTTTGAATATTATTTAAATCATGTATTAAATTCACATCTGCAATGTGTCTATCTCTAAGATTTGTTGAATTGTAAGCCATATCATGTTTTAAAGCTGCTTGATCGATTCTATTCACTGGTTCTTCTCCAGGTTTAGGATTATTATTTTCATCTAATCTAATATCTAATCGAGTTCCAGGTCCAGTATAGTTGTGATGGAATAAATGTCTTTCACCTGGATATTTTTCATTAGTAAAAAGTTTCAAGATTCTAGATGTTGTTTTTGAAGATTGTAGATCACCTCCTATATGTTTTTTAGTTTTGAGATGACTTGCTTTGTGATGTCTCGTAACTTGACAATTACAACTTTCACATGTCCAATATTTACTCATTTTAAACGTTTTTTTATGGGGGAATCAACTCTCGTATGTTTTTTAGTTTTAAGATGACTTGCTTTATGGTGTTTTGTAACTTGACAATTACAAGTTTCGCATCTCCAATAGGGTTTTTTTAAAGACATTTTAAAATGTTAAAATATCAGGGATTATATCAAGAATCTCCCCTAACATTTTCAATAATTGAAATCTTTCCACCATATAATTTCATTTCTATTTTCTTTTCTTCTAATATTAATGTATATACTTTAGCTTTAAAATTAGAATCCTTTGTTACATGAAGTGTAACATCAACATTATTTATGGCTAGGCGATCATCTTGGTCTGAAACATTTATACAAAATATAGAATATAAATTTTTGAAATCTTCTAAACTTAATTGCGGTTCAACTTTGAAATCATAACATGTTTCAATATAATTTAGATATGGGAATATGTTTTCATTATTTTCAATATTAAATTCCATTCTATTTATTGGATAATAAGAACTATTAATTTGAATTTGGATTGTTTTTAAATTATCATCTCCAATCTTTTGAATAAACAAGTTGTTATTTTTTTGAAATGATGGATCTGTTTCTTTGAATCCAATCAAGATATATCTTGGTCGGTATGCTAAATTTGCCACCTTTATAGAATATGTTGAACCCTCTGTCATACTAAATTCACTACAGATTCTATTTAAATAATTTACATTTATAGACTTGTTGGAATTTAATCTTTCAAGGAGTTTGATTTCAGAATATGGGTTTAATGTCCATTCAGGTATATGCAATTCAAGTGTTGATAATTTTAATTTAGCTGTTGTGTCTGCAGCTCCATAGAACAATCTTTTATTACCTTCTACTCTATTACAGATGAGTTCTATAAAAACATTATGAAGTATGCGATTATAGTTTTGAAGGAATCCGAACAAGTGTTTTAATTCAAAATAACCTTCAAATTTATTAGATTTATAAAGTTCAAGTCTTTTATGGTAACCATGGTCTACATCTAAACCATCTTTATCTAAATCCCCTTTATTAACATCAGGAATCCATCCTGTTAATTCACCATATTCGTTTTTATAATCGTTTTTATAATATTTTTTTATTAATTAATTAATTTTTAAACATAAATATGAAAAAAAAAATATTGAAACGGGTGTGGTGGCGAACCGGTAATTATCGCCACCAGTCTTTCGAACACCCCCGGATCGATTCTATAATGTGCACATTTATTTCTCAGTTGTTTTCGGACCTCTTTCGGATTCACTTTCGAATTCATTTGTACTTTCGAGCAGCATGCTTAAAACGCCGATGAAATCGTGTTCGAGCGAGAAGCGAATAATAAGGTGTGCTGCTATTATCGAATTGATTCTGATGTATGAGTCTGGCCAGCTTGTATATTGGAAGAGATTCGATAAACGAAAGAGGTTGAATAAAAAAATGATCCGGATCAAAAAAACTGTTGAGAGGACAGTGAAAAAAAAAAAAAAAAAACAAAACAAATACCACTGTCCTCTCAGAGCAGTTTTATTCTTTTTCATTTTTTTTTATTCTTCAAGACATCAAGATTAAGATTTCATTTATTTTTTTTAATTAGCCAATTAGCAACTTGCTAGTTGGCATTCTCAAGTAGTGTGTATATATCCCTAACCAAAATTTTCTTTTCTATTCTCTTTATGTTTTTAGTTTGAAGCTTTTGAGTTTGAGGCTTTAAAGATTAAAACAGTTAGAGTCATTAAGGGTGGTTGTTTTCAAAAATATAGGGTTAAAATACTATAAAAGTATAAGTTTTAGGTTGTTTTTCTAATGGTTTAAGTGAAATGGAGGCATGATTTGTTGGGAGGGCTGTTTTGGTTAGGGATATAAACACACTACTCAGATACTCAAATATATCAGCAAGATATGCCAATTTTGAGCACCAAAGTTTGTTTTGAATAAGATCGCAGAATTCATTCTGATGGTTTTCTTAAAAAATTTCAAACATCATTTCCCTCAATTGATATACACGACAAAGCACTCGACCTCTTGACAATCAACGAATCTCTGTGTGTAGTAAAAGCTTCTTATACCTTGCCCCCATTTCTTCACAAATATGAGAAGATAATCTGGATTTAAGAGTTCTACTTTTTACGTAATTGACCATTTGAACCACCTTGTCCATAACTTTTCTTAATTCATCTCCAATGGATTGCGCGACTAAAGCTTCGCGATGTAAAAACAATGAGTAATTATAATATTTTCATTCTCTTTTTTGCAAATGCTGCAAAACCTTATGTTGAACGAACCATTGAGGGTGCATCATCTGTGCATATTCCTACACAATTTAACCACAGAAATTTATTTTCCTCATGAAGGAATCTAAAGTTTTAAATATGTCTTCGTCTCAAGTTCTCATTGGAAGTTCTTGACAAATCAAGAATTGCTCAGAAATTTTCTCATTATGAATGAAACGTATAAAAACTAGTAATTGTGCTAACCCATTGACATCTGTTGATTCATCTAATTGCAATGTAAAGTTCATATTATTGTCTTGAAAAATAGCCTTCATTTGAAGCTTAATATCACCAGACATGTCTTGAATACGTCTTCCAATCGTATTATCTGCCAAAGGAATTTTATTAACTTCTATCTCAAATTCGGGCCCAAACAATGTTCGAACAATAGCACAGCAAGAGTCCTTTATGGTAGTTTCTGTTTTTGGCAATTATTTGAGGAACTAAGTAACTTGCCTCTTGAGCTCTCTGATTTTTCATTCTCTTTGTGAACGATACAGACTGATAATCGCGATCTGAGTTCATATTCATAGTGTCGTTATTAGTGTTGAGGTCTCAATATTTGAGAGACTCAACTTTGCTGGTTCTTATATAAAAACATAAGTCTCAATATAAATATTTATTATCAATAAAATTTACCAAAATAAGCAGTTTCAGTTTTTTGATTTCGTGCTTCGCAGTGATTAGATATTTGGCTATGAATAGACATAAACATGCGATCATTTTATATGAATTACCAAAAACTTGCCTTAATTGTCTTAACGAGACTAATTATGAACAGATCATTTTCAATAATGCTACTGTATAATATATCCCCAATATAGTGGAGAACGTATTTCCGAGAATCGCAAAATATCCCCATATGCTGTATAAGACTCTATGCACAACTTTCTTGAAATGCTCTTTTGATAATAATACATCAAAGTTGTAATTCCCTCCGTAACTATTCTCGATGATTTTATTTCCCATTATTAAAAGGACTTTTTCTTTTCCATGAGGAAATAACATATGTTTTCTGGCGCTCTCTATCGCCTCTCTCGTATAAATCTCATCATTTATTTTATATAAAAGATCTAATAGGTTAGTACATTTATCAATTTTTCTCGGAAATAATCCTTATCTGTCAATATTCTTGTTATTGGTTGAAGGTACACAGTTTCTCTTTTATAAACTACTGGTAATTCGTTTATAAATTTGTTATTCTTTCTTAACGATACACTGACTGGTTTGCACTGAAATGTTTGTATCACTTCTTTGACGACTCTTGCAAATGTCCCTTTCTCTGAAAATAAAATCGGTGCCATCAAATCTGGGTTTGTGACTGCAACTGCCATCTTTGTTCTTAATATTTTTCTATTAAGTTTACAATCATTTGCGATAGTTGCTTGATATACTTTGTCTAATTGTACTAACTGATGATGATAAAAATAATCGATTTTATTGTTAAACTATGAGGCTAATTTGACATCAAATTTGTCTATTTTTGATTTTGACTCTTTGATTTCACTTCCAATGATATAAATTCTTTCATAATTTGTTAGTATGACTGCCTTGCCACATTTGATACTTTCACCTTTTCCCACAAATCTCATAGCTTCTGTCTCAGATTCTAACATGTATTTTGTTGGTGTATCCCTTTCTTGGATAATCGTTGCTCGTCATTTTTGATCTTTGATGTTCTTGGATTCTACATCTGTAAACTGTTTACCTCGAATTGTCCTGAACTTTATCGCTTTTAATTTCGTTAGGTGACATTCATATTTGTTTATTTTATACACCATCATTGACTCGCCTGTATCACAGCTTGTCTCGTCTAATGTTCAAAACTTATGTGTCATCATTTCATTGATGAGCTATCAAATGATGCTATGAACTTCCTTAATTCAATGTAATATTGTCGTCTCACTACAATATCATCTGCCATATGACCCCATATTTTATATCTTCCTCCTTCACAATATCCATCTGTTGATGCCCATCCAACAACATTTACTAATTGCTTTACCCTTGCTTCCACTTGAGCATTTAACTCGATTCCATTTGGTGTTTTAATCTTTTTTGTTTTAAATGCGTTTTCACACTCGATTGAGTTAGCATTGTTCTTGCTATCTTATTACATGCAAAACTTTCCTCTGTATATTTAACTATGTACTGTCTTTCTTCAGTGTAAATAAAGTCAGATTCCTGAAATATATGAAAAATCTTTGGATCTTCTAAAATTAATTTTGTTGGATTTGCTTCCACATCTAGTAATGAATATTTTTTGTCCCCACTTGGGATTTTGGCAGTCATACGCTATAATTGCATTATTCCCTTTTATCAAATCTAACAATAACGTTTTTACTATTATTACCATTGACATTGTCGATTTTCTCTCTTTTTGACTTGGTTTCATATTTTTTTTATTTACTTGATATTTTACTGTCTCCTCGGTATCATCTACTTCCGCAGTAGTATTGTCTTTTATGCTTTCCTTAACACTCTCAACTAAGTTTTCATCATACAATATTTTCCATCCTCCCTTTAACTTTATCCACGACATAGCATTTATCTTTAGTTTATTATATATCATTTTAGCTATTTTTTATATTTGATACTTTGGATTCATTAGCAAAAGTTTCTTGTATCTCGCTATTAAGTATGCTATCGCCGTAATCACTTGTCTCGATTTACTCATATTTTTAATACCGTCTCCTCGTTCGCTTCCTCTGTACTCAATTCTCTGATCTCTTTCTCCATTAATTTGATCTTTATAACTATATTTTCTATTAACGCTGATGGTTTTGCTTCTGGAAATCGTTTATATTCATTGCTTTAATTAACTCTGTTATCATATTCACATCTTTATTATCATCCTGACTATTTAGAACTTATATTATTGGCAATATCTTTTACGCGTTCTACTGCCTTTCTGTCATCTGACATTTTGGCTATTTCGAATTCACTAACTGTTGGTGACTTCATTGTCCCTCTTAATGAAGCATCCCACAATCTAAATAATTTGTCATAATAATTTTCCTAGTTTATGCTTAATTCTACTGATGGAATTAATGTATCGATTTCATTGCTTTCTTGTCTCTCTACTACAGCAGATATAATATTATTGTCAATGGCGTTGACTCCATAATCAATTATATATTCATTATTCATCATTTCTACGCCGTTAAAATACAACTTCACCTTATCAATGTCTCCTAGTTTTTCGGGCCAATTAGCTCTGGCGATATTTTTCCCTTTATTCACTTTTGTGCAAACGTGTACCCCTGTACTACGTGTAAATTTTCTCAAAAGCTCCTTTTTCTCAATAGTTAAATTTAATGACTCGTGTAATTTCTGATTTTTTCTCACAAATTCACCATAACATTTTATCATCTCTTTCAATTCTATTTCTAATTCAAATACTCCTGTCATATTCTGTCTTTTTACCATTAGTGGTATCAAATTTCTCAAACACTCTAAGTCAATTCCTTCGACTTGAACTTTACTTATTATACTTAATGTTTTTTTATCATCATAAGGCCATTTTTCTAATGTCTCTCTTAATTCCTCTTTTAATTCTTTACATCTATAGCTTCGGAAAGTAGTTTCTCGTCTGCTTCTCTCTCCTCTCGAAACTCCTCATCATGTACAACTATTTTCTCAGGTTCTGGACGTAAAAGCACATATGCCTATATACACACCTTCACAAGACCATGAAATCGAGGAAATTGTATTGCCAAAATGAGTGTATATTTTATAAACAATATACTTTCAATTATCAATTAGAGTAGGAAATGAGATAATAAATTTAGTATTGAAATTTAATAATATTGCCAACATCATAAGCAACACTGTGTATAACTAAGTATCGGGATTCAGACGACATAAAATATAGGTTTATCAATAATAGTTTTCATTGACATTGCATTAAATCTATTCATGGAATAAGTTTTAGATAGGAAAATTCCAGAAATTCAATTCACTAGCGCCCACCCTGGTTTTTATATCCGTGGTTTGGATATCATTTTTTAGGAATTGAGCTGAAAGGTTTCTTGATTTCAAATGTTCCTTTTGGTTCAAGTCCTTTTGGCATTTCAATATCAGTTAATCTGAGAATTTCTTTTATCACTTTCTGTTCAGTAGTCAAGCTGGTCACAAACAGATTGTTGTCAACAATGCAATCATAAATGTTCTTTCGTTTACTAGACTCTGTCTCTGTAATACTTTGACCCTCTTTCCAGAAGAAATATAATCCGTGGGTTTATAAATAATCTTTGCATCATTAGGAATCTTTGTTTGTCATTATCATCGGTGATTGTTATATTTTTATTCAATCTCATGAGAATTTGTAGATATGACGTTTGAACTATGTTTATCCATAGATCGATTGTTTTTAGACACGAATTTTGGGTTACTTCCGTTAATATATCTTGCAACTGTTGATGTTAGCTCTACATATACATATTTTGAAATTTTGAATATAGTTCCATCGTATAAGCATATCAATTTACGGAATTTAGATTTTGAACTTTCTGAATGTTTTTCATAACTTTTACGTGGAGAGAACTCTTCGATGATAAATAAGAGACAAACGCGATCACGGTCACCAGATGTTAGAATGATAATATATATTCGAAATTTTGGCTGAAATCATCCGATGTAAATTCCCCTTCTTCATCCTCCATCAAATGACGTTTCAATTGAAATGTAATAGATTTAAGAACACATTTATCATCCGTTAGTAAAAGACAATTTAAATTAACTCGATAGATAATTCCACTTTCAAAATTTTCATATCCAAAGAAATCATGATTTAAGGTATATATCTTACGTCGCAAAGAATTTACAATTTCTTGCATGAAGTTTGAGTTCATATAAAATATAATACAAACTAATTTAAGTAATTTTGTAATCAAATAATTTTATTTAACTTAATTAAATTTTTTAAACACAATTTAATTTTTTACAGTAATAACAATATTCAAACAACGAATATTTAAATAAGACATATCTAAAAAGCAAAATTTTCCCTAAATTATTAAAACAAAAAACAAATTTATAATCATCATAAGTTGTTTTAGGTTCACCATAACAAATGAAAACCAGAATGTGCAAACCGCTCAAAACCTATAAAACATATCCGCATTATTGTCATCCTTAGTTTTACTGTGATTTGATAATCGGTTCTCAGTCCAGCTTCGATTTATTAAGATTATCAGAATTTTGCTCTCTCATTCTTGTGTGTCTTTCTTCATTGAAGATGTAATTTGAATACAAATGTTTAGTGGGACATTTTTGGTAAGCAGAACAGGCGATGTGGGATGAACCAAACATCTGGTTAAGGTGCCTAACATTACGCTACAGCGCCATCCATATTCAGGGCTGGTTGATTATTATTATCATCATTATTAGCATTGGCCTCAATAATTGTATAATTATTATTATTACCATATTTAGTACCAATATTATTAGCGTCATTAGTGTAATAGCACGATTGATATTATGATTTTTGTTGTTACCATTATTTTGCTAATGATGAGGGTTTTTCTTCTATGGTCATGAGTAGGTCGTATGGAGCTCCCCAGACCAGGACTCCGCTGGATCACATACCCTCCCTACCCCCCCCCCCTCCGAGAAAATTTTTTTTTAAATAAAAGGTCAAGATCAAGGTCATTTTTTTTAATTAATTGATCCAGAGGGCCCATACTTTTTTCATCCAAAAAATTATTGTTCCCGCCAACAGATTTTATTGAACGATATCGCATCTTAAAGCCCAATGCAAGACCTTTAAGATGTGCTATAGGTATCTTATATATATTTAATAGTTTTAATGCTATTAACAATTGATGACCACCATCTTTTCAAAGTTAAATTATTATTATTTTTCAAAATATTATTAATTGGTCCAGAGGGCCCATACTTTTTTTCATCCCAAAAATTAATGTTCCGCCAACAAATTTTATTGGCCTCAATAATTGTATAATTATTATTATTACCATATATAGTATCGTTATTATTAGCGTCATTTGTGTAATAGCACGATTGATATTATGATTTTTGTTGTTGCCATTATTCTGCTAATGACGAGGGTTTTTCTTTCATGGTCATGAGTTATGGCCAATATCATCATATTTCTCTTCCTGAGTTGACACTCTTCTAATTGCCATCATTACAATTATTATTTTAGCACCATTACAATTATTGTCATTTTGTTTTTGTCATCGGTAGCAACCCCATCCGTACCTTCACTTCCACCGTTACCGTAAGTATATCATTAGCCTTCTCTCACTACTTTTATTTTACGGACGACTCTCGTTTCTCAATTAGTATAGCTACAAACCGTTTTATTATCTCAGTTCATGGTTTCCAGGTAATTTTAACAACAGAAGCGTCTTTATTCAACCAGACCAGGAGAGACACTAGCGACGAGAACTTTTTTTAGGTAAATTTTATTAACCAGCATAAACAGCATTATTAACTTTACGACATAAACTAGATCAATTTGACTTAAAATCAATTTCGTCACCAGTGAACCCGTTCTAACTTAGTTAAGAAGTATCTCCAGAGGATAATTATCTGGCCACAAACTTTTGAATTTGGCACAGAACTCGATCATATCAACTTAATTCATTTTCTTTTTATCGTTCTTCGGTAATATAGGCCAATAAATACAACAACATAAAGCTCTGCTTCTCCTGCGCAGACAAAACTCCCAGATTGCTTCCTTAAAAGAAGAAGTACGATTGCCGAGAGCCAAATTTGATCGTTTTGAGTGAATGTGGTTCTTTTTCAGGCAAATGAAGGAGAAAAACCAATAGATTCATCCCTTGGCGCACTACAGTCTCATCACGGATAGCAGAGTCCATAAGACCTTGGTTCAGGAACAGTCGCAGGCCCTGTACTCGGTTTATACAGCGAAGGATATTGAATCTCGATATCTGGTTACAAACCCATATCGATTAACACCATTTTCCCCGTACACCACCTAGCGCGGGACCTTCTCGTTCCACCGTATTGCTCCGGATGTTCTTCGTTTGTGAACGCCAGTCGTAGCCAACATTCTATCAGTGGTCGCACCATTGATCAAACTGAGCGTGTCTACCTCGGTTCAACAACCTACAAGTCTAAGAGGCGAAATTTGTCAAAGGCGAAAATAAGGATTCCAAAAACCCTCCGGACTTAACGATCGAGATGACCGAAGAAGCATACCTACTACCGGTCGAGACAACGAATTTGAATTAGATGCCTTATTAGCAGATATTGAGAGCAATAGCTGGTGAAGCCTAGCTCCCTTCGACAGTCAAATTTTTGTGTGATAAATAGAAGAAACTTAAGTGCCAATCTAGTTTTAAATTTTTTGAGTTGATTAAATAATGTATTTTTCAGTTGATTTTGGTTTCTTTATATTTTGCGTTATGGGGGATCGAATTTTTGAAAATAACTAATGTAACAAAAGTGTAACTGATAAGATCCGAAAACATTAATCGAAGCCTTGGTGAGAAAACAACTTACCGATGTAAGGAGAAGTTATAAGACAATACCTCCCTAGCCATTTATCTTTCACCTATAGTGGCCAGTATCAACATGAAGATTGTCATGGACTCATTGATGGAGAACATTCTTAATCATGAGCGTTTAAACACTGAGTCTACCATTATTTTGTACATCCAAACGCCAACACATCTAACTATAAATTTCAATTATCCACATAACATTTAAGAATAGATCAAAGTGGAAAATAATTGAAGTATCATATAATTACATAACATGAGAAAGGTCTATTTAACGTCCTATCATATGTAAAAGTTAGTGCATAAAACTAGTTCTGTTCCATATCATTTAAGATATTTCTAAATTACAAGAATCTGTAATATATAAATATTCTTAATTAACTTTTGGTAATAATTTCTAAAGAATACGAACAAATTGATGCATGATTTATGATAAAATTATATAATCGCATAACTTAAGAATTTAATATTTATATTATTAATTATTCAACTATCAATTTTAATAAAATTTTCTTAATTCATCCAACATAATAATTATTTTCTAACAAGTTTCAATGTTGTTTTAATATTTCAATTTTAATTAAGCTTCAATTCTTTTTTAATTTATTTATATGAAAAAAATTTAAATTTCTAACAAGTTAATAATAAAGTATATTTATTAAATTGTTTATATATTTTTTTCAAACTTCTAATCATGTCAATTAAAAATTGTCATGACATTCATCAAAAATTGGTGAGGGAAGGTTCGAGCTATACTCTAGAAGATGTTAAGTATGGAATAGATAAACTCCATGAAATGCCTAATTCATTAATAGTAATTAATATTCCTAAAACAATATTTGAGAGCTATCAGCATAAAGTTTCTGAATTTTCTTTATTTCCACATTTCTTTAACTCGACAATTATAGATTGAATTCGAAAAGATTTTCAAAGAATTCGATCACGATTGCAAATTCATATATTTGCAGGGATTTCACCGAGTGAAGATTTTAATGAAATCGAATGATGTTGCTTTATTGGCGAAAATCAAAGCAAATGAAATATTTGCTGATGGTCATTTACTGATATCGCCAGATGAACGGAAATCGAAAACTGAATGTTTGTTTGCAAATGTTACAAATGCAATGGATTATCTCGAATTGCCGAAAAAAGAGAAGCAGTATCTCATCTCGCCGCCAGCATCGCCTCCAGATGATTGGGAACCGAAATTAGAAGCAACCCCCGCAATTAATTATGACTTGTTAGCAGCAATCGCTTCTTTGTCACCTGGTAAAAATTTTAAATTTTTATTATAAATAATATTTTATTTCAATGCCATTTAATTAATTAATTAATTATTTTAATTATGTTAATTTTAAAAATTAATTAATTATTTGGATTTAATAAATAAATTTAAAAAATTAACTATTAATTAGAAATATTTTAATTTGGAAAATATGTCCAGAATATCAGTTATTTTTAATTATTTAATCTGATTTTATTATTTATTTGAATTTAATAAATTAAAATTATTTATTAATTATTTATATTTAACTAAATATTTATTATTAATAAAAAAAGTTTTTAGAGAATTAGAAATATTTAATAATTCATTTTAAAAAGAGTTATTCAAATAATAAAATAATCGAAAATTAAAATGTCAAATATTTTATATTTAATTAAATTAATTAATTAAAAATTATTAATCTAATTAATTAATCGATATTTTTATTAATGTTTAAAAAATAAATATTAAAATTTGAAACATTTTATAAATCTATTTAATTAATTAATTATTATTTTAATTCTGATAATTTTAAAAATTGATAAATTATTTGGATTTATTAAATAAATTTAAAAAATTAATTATTAATCAGAAAAGTTTTTATATTTAATTTTCAATAATTATTCATAAATTAATTATTAATTATTATTTTTTTCAATTGAAAAATATCAAAGATTAATTAGTTATTTTTAATTATTTAATCTAATTATATTTCAATTTATTTAATTACAAATATTTATTAATTATTTATATTTAACTCAAAAAATTTATTATTAATTAAAAAGATTTTTTGAAATAAATAAATAATCGAAAATTAAAATTTCAAATATTTTATATTCAATTAAATTAATTAATTAAAAATAATTAATCTAATTAATTACTTGATTTTTTTATTATTGTTTAAAAAATAAATATTAAAATTTGATACATTTATAAATTTCTTTTTTAATTAATTAAAAATAAATTTTGAAAGATTTTATAAATTCAATTAATTATTTAATTATTATTTTAATTCTGATAATTTTAAAAATTAATTAATTATTTGGATTTATTAAATAAATTAAAATAATTAATTATTTATCGAATATTAATCGAAATATTATAAAATTTTGAATTCTATCAAAATGAGTTTTTAACAAGGTTTTAAAATTTTTTTTCAATAAATGAATTTTTTAAGTTGAAAAAAAAATTCATTTAAATAAAAATGAAGCTAAAAAAATGTAAATTATTTATTTTCTTATTTTAGATATTTTTTAAAATAAAATATTTTAATGAGAAATTAATTAATTTATTATAAATCAGAAAATATTAATGAGAATTAACTAAATAATCTAAACCCAATTTTATTTATTCATTAATTAAATTTGAATTACAAAATAATATATTTATTATTTGAATATTAATTTTAATAAATTAAGTATTGACAAGCGATAAATCAATAAATAAATTATTATTAAAATTTGTCTTATTTCAATATTGCTATATTATCAACTGCAATAAAATCTCTCTAAGTTAAAGAAAATGTAAATTAAATAAAGAAATTTGTTAAAAGTTAGCAATAAAATATTTTTAGGATATTTTAATTTCTTCAGTAGTAAATTGAAATATTATAAAATAAAATTTTGAAATCTCTAAAAAATGAGTTTTTTACAAGGTTTTAAAATATTTTTTCAATAAATGCATTTTTTAAGTTTAATAATAAAAATATTAAAATCATTTAATGATAAATAAATTTAATAAGTTTTGTAGGTAGATGTGAGCCCATTACACCACCATTCTAACTATAAATTTCAATTATCCACATAACATTTAAGAATAGATCAAAGTGGAAAATGATTGAAGTATCATATAATTACATAACATTAGAAAGGTCTATTTAACGTCCTAATATATGTAAAAGTTAGTGCATAAAACTAGTTCTGTTCCATATCATTTAAGATATTTCTAAATTACAAGAATCTGTAATATATATATATTCTTAATTAACTTTTGATTGTCTGTGAAAATAACATAATTTCATTGGTTCGTACTGTTTTGTCAATGTCATATTTACTCGTCATCAGCAAATATGCCTCAGAATGTTGCTCGTCTTTTTCAAACTCCAGTATTGGAAACCCTTTTTGATCTTCTAAAATTTATTTTATCTTTTACTCAAATTCTTTCTCCACGATTTTATTCTACATATTTGTTCTAACAAGATAATGACATCCTGATAATATGGTTTTCCCATACGTTTTTTATCGCTTCATCTATTTTACCTTCCAAATTGACTTTTTGTCTCCAATGTTTAATATTTATTGGCTTTCCTTGAGTTTTATCCTTCAACAGCTTTGTGCAGCCGATGTCTCATTTATCAGCCATAGAAACATTTTGAATCTTTTTTATTGAAGTATCCTGAAGTATCGGGTTATCTATCGTGTAACTTCTTGATTTTTTCTACACTTTCGTTGTTACTTTGGTGTCACTTAGACACAATTATTGCTTCAAAGTCTTCTCGGCTGCACAGAGTACCAGCAGATATTCTGTTGAACTTTCCTCGTTTAACTCATGTCGTAAAATATTTTTCGGGCTCCTCACTCGTCTGTCTATAAGACATAGCCTATTGTAAATCCCCTGCCAACGTTCTTTTCTCGATGAATGCCTTCCGTAATCTTTCCTTATATCATTTGATAGTTTGCTCAACTCCTGTATATATGTTTTTCAGATCTGTTTTTGTCGATCAGTAATTCGACGATCATATCTTCTCTTGAAGTAGGATCACTTTCTTTAATGAATTTTTCAACAT
>CAUHTR010000077.1:0-119333 GCA_959609185.1 Schmidtea polychroa
TTTTTTTTTCGCAGGATTTGGTTGTTCAAAAATTGCTTTCTCTCTAATAATTTAATAAAAAGGTCAGTGGTGACCACTGTACAAAGATCTCGCCGTAACCATCCCAGTGGTAGCGAGAAAACATCGTGAATTAGCATACAGGAAGACAACTGGTGCCTCTCTTCCACTAATTTGCGATACTCCCAACACTACATATTTATAAATAAAGACAAAATAACACCATAAAATTTTGGATCTGCCACAAAGAAAATACTTTACCCATAAAATCCTATAAAATAACGATATTTGATTTATGAGGAAGAACGAAACGGTAATATTAAAATTTTTAATTAATATTAAATTATGACAGATTATATACCATAAAAATATAATTTACATAGACAACAACACAAATAATAATGAACCATTACCAGTTGTGTAATAAATCGAGTGAAATAGGTTCCAAGGTCCAGAAATAGCGATATAACCTGAATACAACAGATGATAATTTCAAAAATTAAATGATTTGAATTGAAAATTGGAAAATCCAAGTAATGTACTTCTGAATGAAAATTTTGAAGTTGAAATTATTGATAACAGACAATTTAACAGAAATTAGTTTGATGCAAATGATTGTTAGTACGAAAAAGTTGTAACTAATATATTTTTAAATTTCAAAAAAGTGGTAAAGTGTCTGATGAGACTATCTCTTTAATAGTTTTTTGTAAATGCATATGACCAAATAGGATTGATCTAATGTGTTTTTGATCGCTTTTACTGATCATTTTTAATTTTCAAATTCCAACCACTTTGATTGGTTCATTTATTTATTTGTTTTAATTTATTGTTTTTAAGTTAGATCTTTTTTCCTTTTTATTCCTGATTGATCGAATGATCGCCTTTACACACCATCCTTATCCCATGGATAAGGAAGTGTTTTCTGCTGCTGTGAGCATTTCTTAAAGAAACTATTAAAATGTTATTTTGAAATGTATTACAAAATAAATCAATTACACTAAGAATTTATTTAACCCTTAAACCAATGAAATAGAATTACGAGGAACCGAAGTTCTCAACGAAACTGACCGTTACAAGCAAACTATGTGTTTGATCGTATTGAAACCTACAAGTTATGGTCGGGAGTTTTACAGACGAAAAACGGTCTTACTGGTTGGAACGCGAAAATATTTTGATTTGAATCAAATGGGGTTTTTATGATGACCGTCTGTAGACGGTTTTAGTGGTTAAAGGGTTGACTATGGCAGTGACTGTAGCAGAAGCCTAAATAGCATCTAATGTTTTAAAAATAATTAAAAAAATCAAACAATAGTCAAATCAAATAAAATTTTACTAAAATTTACTAAAATTTAAATTCAAATACTTATAAAATATTATTGATTTAATTAGGTTAAATATTATATAATTCTTTAGAAAAATTTAAATATTTGAATTATAGTTACTCAAATTATGAAAGTTAATCATTTCATTTGTTTTAATATATGAATTTAAAGATTTCATTCATTATAAACTTTTGAATAGTTACAATTTATTTAATAAATTGAAATATTTTAATATTATTAAGCTTATCTAATTTTTATGAATTTTTATTTTGATATTTATTTTTTTTAGAAACAATGTTAGAACATGAGGCTGATGATGAAAACTCATCTGTTGATAATGATGAACATATATTACAACTAATGGATGGAATCGCAATTCATTCCCAAACAAATCATGATAAAACTAATAAGTTAAGTAAAAATCAAACTGTTCGACATCATAAAATATCTAAGGCTGAACGAAATTTAATGAACAATTATCAAATCAATTTTTCCATTAAAGAACCTAATAATTTGTCTTCTCATCGATATAAGGTATTTGTAAACATTTATAGCCTCTAAAACAATTGATGTTCACTTATAGTCACTAGAAAGATGGAAAGGAGCTTTGATGAAATTCAGGAAATTAAAAGACCCTTGGAATAATTTTGAAATAGACAAAATCATTCCAGAAAAAGTTGAACGTTACATTTTCAATTCTTTTACTGGTTCTTGGTTACAATCAGTGGAATACAAAGTGAAAATGGAGTCCAAACCTTTTAATCGAGGTGCAATGAGAGAATGTTTCAGATTGTAATTTTTTATTAATTTTTATAAAAATTTAAAAAAAATATTGAAGATATTTTGATAAATTTTATATTTTACAATTTAATTATTTTTTGAAATTCTTAATAATAAAGTTTATGTTTTTCTATTTATTATTCACTGTTCATATTAAAATATAATACTGACAAATGGTTTTATTATCCCCCCCCCCCCCAAAAAAAAAGAATAAAATAAATTGAGAAAATACTCAAATAAATAACTTTAACCTCGATGAAAATTGATGGGATTAAATAGGATTGCCAAACGCGAATAAAAACGTAGTGTATTACCGATAATCGATTTTCATTGGTGGATAAACTAGAGCCTAGATTGAACGTGAATTAACTTTGATAATTACAGAATTTAATTTTTATTTCGTCTTGGAGTTTCAGTCAAAATTTTATTTTATATTTAAAACAAAATATTGATTGGTAATCATAAACGAAATGAAGGTAAAGGAAATGGAACACGGTAAATAGTACAAAGATAAAAGAATTTTCTGATATTATCCCGTTATTTGTGCTGCACCATCTCTATTTTGAATAGGATTATTAAACGCGAGTAAAATCGGAGTATTTGCTTAGATACTGTCGATAAATACTGTCGAGCTTACATTGAAAAGTTATTTTTTTGTTAGTTCATAAAGTAAATTTATATGATTATAAGAACTTTTTTCAATTTTCACTACTGATTTTTTTTCAATTGACATTGTATCAGTAAATATATCTATGTTTTTGATATTCACGAATTGTCGACACTTCCTTTTTCAAGTGATTTTCAAAATCACTTAAAAAAGGCAGTGCCGAAAAATTCACGAATATCATAAAAACCGTTATATTTACTGATTCGTAGTCAAACTTTTTAATAATTACAATGTCAATTTAAATGAAGAAAAGAATAATAACTGGTTTATCTGTGACCGATATCCCATCCTACATTCATTAGCCCCCCTGCACCCATATAGCGAATAAACTTGAAATTAAAAGCTGAAACATTATTTCCAATATTATCTCTCAATATCTCGCGTAATATCTGAAGGTTTCTTGTCAGATTATCATATTAACAACACTAGTAATGCTCTTTTGAATCATCTTAACTTTGATTCATAAGATAAATTTTGTCAATTATCGAGACCACAAATATACATATTTAAAACATTTGGTTGATTTTTACTAATGGGTGATGATGGGAGGAGGTAAAAATAAGTTTTTTTTTCATATGAAAATTAGAAAAAGTCATCACCAAAATCGAAGGTCTCAAAAATCTATATTTAATAGAAAATAATTTTTCAAAAATTTTACCTTTGAAACATTTAAAATTATTTTAACCGCCTTTTGTCGGAAATACGAAAAAAATGTAAGCGTTGACAATTTCCACCTTTTTTACATTTCATATTTTTGAAAATATTGTACTATAACTTAATAATTGTAAAGGCTTACAATATCTCTATACCAAAAAACAATCTGCATTTTTTATATTTTTATTCACCATACATAAAAATTTAACCTTTTAATTAAGGCTTTCTGATTTTGTTGTGCTACTTTCATTTCTGGACTCATAATTTGTCACATTGAAAGCCTACAATATTACCACACAGCAACTATAAGATCCTTATTGAAATGCCATTTTAATCAATTGAAATTTCATTTTAATCAATTTCATCTATAGTAAAGTTACCAGACGTCCCGGATTTGAGTTGTTTGTCCCGTATTAGATATGTAACTTAATATTTTCGCTTTTAAAATTTTCATATAAGAAAGCAGAGAAAAAAATTTAAACGTTTTTTGCTTCCTTCTGTTTCTTCTTTTTTTCATATTTTCCCGTAAAATGTATAGTTTTATAATAGAATATTGTACATTGTAAACTGTGTACAATATGATCAGCTGGGTTAAATAATTAGTTTAATGTCTTTTTTAAAATGTAAATATGCAATTTACACATTTCTAGTGAAGAAATAAATTGTTTTTGTCACAATATTTGTGTGTATTCATGTAGGCGTCTATTATAAAGTGACCAGAAATTTCGGATTATGCGGTTTCGATTCAAACATGTCTCGCATTACAATAAAAAATATCTGGTCACTTTTTAATACATTTATAGTCGAAATCTAAATGAAGATAAATGAAAATCTAAAGGAAAAATAAAAAATATCGATTATGAACTAAAAAATGAATGAATTTACTGATAATAATGAATAAAACTGTAATTTCTTCGTTATGAAAACTAACAAACTCGCATAACTTTAGTTTTAGAAACTTGTGCCGTGTACCATCTTGAGTTTTTCTTTTCAAGCAATCTTTTTAAATTCAATATATCGGAAATATCGGAAGCAGACTTTTCTGATAAATACAAATGTTTATTTTCATTGATAATACATTTATTAATATATAAACTTGATTGACAAATTGTGAAAACAGAGTGTCAAATTAGTAAGATGTAATGGTATAATTAGTTTATTCAAAACTCTTGGGTATGGCATTATTTAATTGATAACAGCACTTTTCCAAACTATGGAAAAAGGCGGCCGTCGAATGGTCAATTGTATTAACTTTTCTACGGTCTTTACAAAACAACAAGTTATGAACCGAAATAGAAATTCATATCTAAATTCATTTTATTACAGTTTTTTTTGATTTTAGGAAGAAAATGTCTTCCTTGTTCAAAAAAGAAAAAGATTGGTATCGATCGGGTAATTATGTAGCTAAACGTTACATAGAACTAGTTGATGATTCTGTTTATTATGAAGATGTGAAGTTACAAATGGATGCCAAATTATGGGGTCAAGAATACAGTAGACAACTAGGTGTTATTAAAAAGGTTGAATCGAATCTTATAGATACCTTTCTCATTTGTTGTATTCACAGGTTGATATCTGCCAAATGTCTGTAATAAAGTTTGTCGATAGACCAGGACAGCCACTTTATCATCTTGAACATTTTATTGAAGGAGATTATATTAAATATAACTCTAATTCTGGTTTTGTCGATGAAAACTCGAGAAATACGCCCCAGGTAAAAATTACTTCTATTAAATTAAACTTTGTAATTTAATTAATTATTAATATTAATTAAAAACACGATTTAATGAAAACCTAATTATTTTATGAAATTGCCACAAATAACATGTTATTTTCACGAGTTACATTAATTTTTCATTATTAATATTATATAAAAAAACGACTATAACAAACATTTTGTCGTAAAAATCAAAAGTAGACACTTAGTCTCTGGATTTATAGATATAATTTTATATCACATTAAATCTATATAATACTAATTTCATTAATCTTTAATCTATGTATTTATTAATGTAATCATATAAATCAATCAATCAGTCAACCAATTATCTTCAAATAACTTACGCAAAAAAGGTATACGTATAAATATTTAAGTTTAGTTATTCCAATTATATTAATCAGACGAACCAGACAATTGTTTCCATTTATTTTTATACCCCTGTTACATTGTTACATTTGAATTCGAGTATTTAAAAATTTTATATATTTAAGTTTGAATCTTTGAACATAATTTTTTCATTATGTGTGTATGAGTATTGTTGGAATATCGTATTATATGGTTTTATTTTCGTTCCGGTTCTAGGTTCACTTCAACCAATAATAAGTGACCTTAATGTTTTCACTATTTTTCGTATCTTTTTTGTAATTTTTCCTAGCTCGGTATAAATAATATAATTTTGTTCGAACAATACATCATACTCGATCGAAAATCCATCATCGTTTCCCGAAAATTTCTCTTTATGCTCATCATTTTCGCTGTCATCGTCGGTAAATGAAATATTTTCAGAATCGAAATTTATTAAGGCTGATTCTTCTTGAAAACTACTGTCAATCTCCACAGCTGTTTTTTTATAAATTACAGTAATTACAGCAAGTTGTAAGCCGTGAACAAAACATAACAAAACCAGCTTGCCCACTTTTTTCATCACAGCGGCCCCATTATTTGTCAAACACATAATATTTTTTTCCAAGGAAAGATTGAAATCAGCTAACTTTTTATTCAGTTATTCAATACATTTCGTCGCAGGCAAACTTCCGTTGATCCGTACCAGTTCTAAATTCCAATACTTAGCCTTAGAATGGACATTAATGTTGAGATATGGGCGGTTTCGTATCGACGTCCATTCTTCAAAGGTTATACTAAACCCATTCTCAGAATTTTTACGTTCACAAATTTCCTTAATCAGAATTTTTCTTGTACTTTCAACATAATCAATGACCATTTTACTAATTGTAATAGCTAATTTAGTAAGTTTATAACTTTAAACTTCAAGGATTGTATGCATTTCCGAAGATCTTCTGAAGTTATAAATAATCTAAAAGGTATTCCATCCCGTGCTGCCATTCTGGCCAAGGTAGCAGCCATTGAATCTCCCCATATTTTAAAAATATTTGTAATTTTAAGAGGTAGGTTGGAATTGTTGATTTCAGTTTTTTGAATAGCAACAAAACTAGATGATGGCTTGTTTCTTTTTAAAGTCATTATTTTGTGAGCTATTTTTTTGGGTATGAAGTCCACTAGTGGAACCACCAGCAGTTTTAATAGTTCTAGAACACTTTGCATTTCGCGTAACGACCATGTAGTTCATTTAAATAATAAAACCAAATCGAATCTTTGCCCTCTGATTTTTGATGTAGCACAAATTTCAAATTTTCTTCCATGGAAGGGATGAATTGTAAGTCTATCATGTAGAATAGATTAATACAATTATAATATAAATATTGCATATGAACTAAACTATAAAAAATCAACAGTTACTTCAGATTATGTAGTTTTATTTGAAAATTTATTAAAAATCCTTTTGAGGTATTTTATTAAATATGAGCAATTTTTTAAGTTGGTCAAGTGTTTCAGATTAACAAATAAAATAATAAACAAATAAAATAAAATTAATAAGCAAATTAAAAACCAACATATATTTCTTTCTACAATAATTATAACATTTCTTACCTTCACAATTTAATTAAATTCAAAAATTTTAAAAATTAAATGTTTCAGTATATTCAGATAATTTCCAATTTTATTATTTTTTTGAATAATTACCGAAAACCGGTATTTATTCGACGAATACCGGTATTAAATACAGTTCGAAATTTCGCGGTATCCCTATTTTGGGTATCCCGGTATACTGGTATTGTAGTCCCTAGAACCGATTCACGTCTTTCTTTTCATTGGATGCCTAACCTTTGTCTTATTAAACTTATTAGTGCATCAAAAGTCCTAACATTAATTGACCTCAATTAGAATGTAATTAGATTTTATAATAGTATGTATATTATATTATGTTACAGTTTGATAGTTTAGTGTTAATAGTGTATTAATAGAATTCAAAACAATTATTGGATCCTTGAATTCTTACATAAACACAATAGGTAACAATTATTTATTTCTCATAAACTATATATAAAATGTTTAACACAATAGCTTTGTAGTATAAAGGCTACCCTTAAGTTGGAAAAGTAATTACCATTGGTAACCGGAGGCGGCTTTATTTTATTGAATATCTTGAATTTTATTTTCTACCAAGCTCTGCTATTCCACAATATAAATTTTAATACAGAAAAAAAATATCCAAACTAACTTTAGTTCCCGGTACACATTTGAATATGGGTATCTTAATTTATTTTTGACCGAAAACTTCAAAGCACGTCTTTCTTTTTCTAATCTTCTCACCCAATTATGAAAAATATTATTTATATCAATTCTAGTTACATTAGCTCTGGATTCGAGCCCCCAATGTATTATTCAGGAATTCGGTGAAAAACTGAATGCACTTACATTCATTTATATCTATATTTTACATATTTATTATTTTATTAACACGAATTTAAGTTGATTATTGGTAAATGTGACACAAAATAACATAGATTTTGACGTTATGTGAAACGTTTTTCATAATATAACTACACCATTCATAAGTCTAGTCTATTTTTATATGTTTTATTCAAATCACAATTTAACTTAAATAATATATGAAAGAGATCCCAAGTTCAAATAAGTTTAAAAACTACCTAAAAAATGAATAAAGCCAGAATATTTGTATTTAACTAATACGCGCTTGGGAATAAAGCTATTAGTTCTTCAAAATTTCAAGGCTTTAACTCGATGGGTTTGGGTACCTGCATCGAGAATGTCACTATTCATCTAGATTCTAGAATCTATATCATATGCAAAACATATCCTGATAATTATTTTTAATAACCACACATCTCCGGGTACTTCTGATATTAATTCTATATATTGTATCTATTCAAAAAACTAACGGTTACAAGAAATATGAGAGCTGAATTATCAGAAGATCTTCATGTTGGCTTATTTGCTGAAGGTTGTTGAAATTGGGAAATGGAAAAATAAAACGAGATCAATCTGGATTGATTATTATTAGTATATAATTGATCAATTTATATGTTTGACTTCCATGCAACACCGGATATTTCAGCTAGTAAATTATAAATGAAACACAATATAATCATTCTGCTATTTATCAAAGTTAACTTTGTGAAATTAATAAAATAATATGATAATTAATATCGAGTGTCGCAAATTAATTTTGTTGCTTTTGACACATTATCAATCATAGAAAGTTTTTAATTCTGTTCAGAACACTAAATGGTTTTTCCCTTTCGGCTTCACTGATAGTCTTAGATAAAAAAAATCGAATCACAATCAAAGAGTTTTTTACTATGCTGAATAATGCCATGTCGATAATTTCTTTAATCCTTTGAATCTCAAACCATTAGAACAATTTGACAACGAGCTGATTAATAGTAACTGAAGACAATCTGCAAAAATTAAAAGTAAAGTCTCAACCCCTAGTGGTTCACTCTCGAAAAGAAACAAGAAGATGCTTAATATTGGTGATGATATGCAGAAATAAATAGAAGCAGTCGGCTGCAGAAAGTGTGTAAAGTGCTCAACATTAAAAATTGAGAAAATAACGAAATTCATTTGTTTTGTCTGCCAATCACGTTTCACCCCATTTCATAATTAATTACAATATATTTCTTTCCTACTGTGAAAAAAATCTATTTCTTGACAATTTTTTTCTCGTTAGTAAAATAACTCGATTTGAGAAAAAAATAGTCTAGCACAGAAAGGGTTAAATAATTCTGAGGGCTTCGAACTTAGTTTAAAATTGGATTTGTATTAATATAGTTAAATTTTAATATTTTTTAACATATCAAATTATAAAATGTGGCCTCTGTAATCTTCTGAATTAAATACAGATTAGGCGCAGTTGCATGTTCGCAATTCAAAATTTTTGATTTGTTCGTCATGAATAACTTCCAAATTTATTAAAACGATAATTTTTGAAAATACATTTTATTACCAGATCCTACATTTTCTCCATTTCCCTTTGTTGTCTACACTTTTCCTATATTTAGTTTTTTATAATCTGTAAATTTTGCATTATTCTAACATCAAAACTTAAGAATACATCTTAAATTGCATAAATTTTAAATAACTCAAAAATATTCACTTTGTTCACAATCAACAAAGTAGTAGAGTTTATCAATCATATGACATTGTTGTCAAATATGATAGGACATTATCAATAGGACATTACCCTTATTCGTCCTCAAATAAGGTTCGCGACATAAAGGGGTTAAATATATCATTGTTTTATTTAATTGTTTATAAAGGTTTTTTTTAACTTAATTTAAATATTAGGATAATCAAAAATATTGTTCCTCCAAAAATTTCTTATAAATGCTATTTTTCACATGTGGTGATACCTTTTTCAACTATGAAATGTTTTTGTAAAATTCTATAAAAAAATTTCGGTAAATCACTACAATGTGTCTGAATAATCTCTTTTGAAAATTAAGATGAGAAAAATATTTAAAAAAAATAAAAAAAAAACACAAATATTGACTTATGATTAGATAATAACAAAAAATAATTTCTTATATTTTTTGAATTGGAATTATATATATTTTCTAAAATATGTATTGTTCAAATCAATGTTTATTTGTCCGGAGTAGACGATTTGAAATTATACCAACATGTGAAATTTTATTAAAAATTCAAAAAATATTTTTTTTGTAACCTACCTTTTCCAAGTTGAACACTTTGATTGATACGCGAGTTAAATACAACTCGCATTTACAGTGAGCTTAGGGGACGTGTGAGTTACATATAAGTTAAAATTCATAAAAATGTAGTCTAGCCTCATAGCAACTTTACCAATGTTCGATTCGCCGGTTAAAGTGTTTAATGATCAATAAAAATAATCGCTAAAATGTGAATTTATGTTTTAAATGAAATAATGAATATTATGTTGATTATAATTTTAATAAAATCAAAATTTTCCCGAATTTCAAATGTACAATTTAAAATAAGTGGGAAATCTTTACAAATCAAGATTTAAATTTAACATGCATTTTTTTTACAAAATATTAATTATAAACAAATTAACTGCACCTTCCAACTGTGTTGTATGTTATTGTGCGGTTCGATGTAATTTATTTACTAACTGATGCATTTGACATTTGATCTTGATTTTTATTTATGTTCTATGAAAATTTTCGATTTTTTTTTGAATGAGTTTTTATTAGGGCATTATTTAGAAAATAATCATAAAATTTATTTTGCAAATTACAATATAATTATTACAGAAATATTTTGTGAATTCCGCCGCTCCACTAGTAATTGTAAATGAATGCTAACTCTTATAAATTATAACCACATTTTTGAATTGCGAAGATTTATATGTCCCCTGGCCTGGATACCGTCGAGATAATCTTATATTTTTAGCTGGTTATTCACATATCCAAACAACACTGCTTTTGGTAGAAATGCACTTTTTGAGAGAGAAATTCCATGCAACTTCTTAATTTACTGATCATTTCTGAGGAAAATAAAATATTGTAAAAATATATTTTTTCCATTATCACATTCTATTTACCAGAAAATGGCAATTGTGTGATTGAGAATTCCTGGACATATAAATTTTATTGAAGGTCTGGCCATTGTAATATTCACTTTTGATTACTTATACAGTATTATTAGTAATTATGCTACTCATCATTAACAAGTGGATTTGTTGTGGTTTTTTATTTTAAAAATAAACCCATAGTTATTTAATCACCCTCAAAACATCCGCGACTCAGAGTTTATGCGCCACTGACTTAGAAATTATCAAATTTTAATTAATTAAGTTATTTGTTTTTACCATATTATAACAATACAACAAATATTTATTTCTTACAAATATAGAAACATAACAAATGGATACATAAAAATAAATAAAATTCTAAGTCACCATTTATATTTGAGATCATTCAGATTCTTCTGTATTTCAAATTTTCTGACTTTTTATCAAGAAGGAATCTAATGTCATTTGCGTTTTTCTTTTGCATTCTATAAGAAGTTGTCGATAAATGGACAAAGCATCCATAAAACCGCGCCTTGCCTTTGAACTCCTATCAAAATCTGTCATTTTCAATTAATTGGTCCATAATTTCTGTTATAGTGGCTAAACTGGTTTTTAGAAATGCCATTGAAAGTTCTTTTTGGTCTTCCTCAGAATCGCTACTTTCAATATTTTTGAATTTTTCTTGCTAATTGACTGAGTTCATCATTAGAAAGACTTTCTGCTGTTTCTTGCAATATTTCTTCGAGATCCTGAATTTACCTCATCTAAACCTGTTTGGAAAATTTTCATAGTTATCCATGATTTTTATTAGACTTCCAAATTACAGGTAAAGTTAATTTAGACATTTCTTAAATCACACTTAAGTTTTTGAAATGATAAACAAGTAGTGACTTTAATTAAAAGACTTCACTGATGTTACTACCCAGTAGAAGTGTTAAGCGATCTTTTGCAGTTTTAAATCCTGGTCCATATTTTTCTTCATGGGATAAAAGTGTTCGTTTTGACATTCTTCCAAAATAGGCCCATTTCATCGACATTAAAAACAAATTCTGGATGCTAGTCTACTCATTCAATTATCGTTTTTAATAGCGCTGGGAATTCAGCCGCCGCTTTCATACCTCCACTTGCTGCTTCTCCTATAATCTGTATGTTATGAAGATTATTTCGATGTTTAAATCTATTAAACCATCCTCGACTTACAAAAGTTTCAGTTGTGTCACCTATTTCAATATAAATAAATATGTAAATATGAATAAAGTGGAGGCAAAACAAAAAACAAAAAAAGTTTTTAAAAATAGAAGTGAATTATAGATTTCACAATTTCAACAATTGTGCTAGTTTCAATGAATCGCACAACAAAATCAGAAGTTTGGTTAAATATTTACTCTTTCGTCTCTAATTGTTGAAAGATGCACAAATGTTCAATTTAAAATGTTCGCAAAATTTATAAATAGCCTAAAACTTATCAAACATCTGTTTAACCAATCAAATTGATGTATTTTACACAAACTATCCAATCAATCCATTGCAAATTGGGAATTCGCTAAATTTAAGATGTTTTTATTATTTTTTTTGTAAAATTATTTGTTAAAAGTGCAGCTTACATTGATGTTTATGAATCTTCGTTGTCTTAGTAAATCACAGTATGATTTCAAAATTTGGTGGATCTTCATTGACATACAGTGTTGTAATTTGCGGACAATACACGTCAATTTTTCTGTTTTTAAATAGCTTACTCAATAAATATTTGTTTAAACATGCCTCCACATTATCGATTACTTCTATGATTATTTATATTAGGAAATTTTTATTAATTTGTCGAAATCCTACAAATTTAAAATTTTTTTACTACGACAGGATAGGGTTTTTAGTTTAAATAGATTTTTTTTAATTGATGAGTGTTTTTTTTTAATTTATGAATATTTTTTTTTAATTGATGAATATTTTTTTTTAATTGATGAATATTTATAAAAATATTTATTTTGAATTCATTTTTGTAAACACGAGTAAAATGTATATTAACGATAAACCAACAAGATTCGGTAAATAAATAAAGTTAAAATGAAAATATTTATTCCTCGAATACATTTATACCACCCAAACATTTTATAATATTGTTTGTAACATGCTTCACATAATTTTCGCATTGTTCTACCGTTAGGATGTTTTTAAAATCATCGATAATTCTCAAAAGCTCGACATCAGTATTTGGTTTTCGTGATCTTACAATACCTTTCCATTGAGAAAACATGAATTCAATGGGATTGAAAAATGGACTATAGGGTGGTAGAAACTTGATTTGGTGTCCTTTCGATTCAATAAAGGTTGAAATTTCACTACACTTATGAAATGAGACATTATCCATAACTATTGTCACATTCGTTAAGTTTTCAAAAGTTAAAATTTCACATAGTGTTTCCATGAATTCCAAACAAGAAACTCGATTTCCAGCTGTATTTAAAGCTGCATAATGGATTAGCCCGCCTTTCCACATACAAGCCATAACGGTTTTATTTCTTGATTTGATTCCTGGAGCTATCTCAATGGCCTTCTTCCCTTTTTTTGATCTTCCATAATGTTTCCTCATTGTTACTTGGAAACCTGTTTCATCAAAGAATAGAAATTTTTTTCCTTCATTTACTTTCTCGAGGAACCAGCTACTGTATGTTCTTCGTTCTGCAACCAATGTCTCTGTAATTGCTGCATTTGAAATCTTTGAAATTCTCTTAATTGAAAAATTGAAACTTTCAATATAACTCGATATTGTTGCCTCGCATACCGACACTGCAAACCTCTCGAATACCTTTAACTTGATTTCATTTAGGGTTAAACTGCAATTCTCAAGCAACAAATCTTTTATAAACGTAATGTTTTCCACAGATAACTTTTTTGGTTTCCTTCCACCTACCTTTAATTTTTCAACTTTGCCCGTTTTGCAAAAATCCCCATATATCTTCACTACACTCGAATATGACACATTAAATGTCTTGGCTACCGAAGTACGAGTAAGATTCCCACCTTCTAACGCTTGAATTATATCAAGACGTTTTTCATCTGAGATATTTTTGGACCTTCTGTCCGGTATACAAGTTGGTTGGTCCATAAAGGGTTCACAGAAAAACATTCATTAATTAAAATAAAATATTCATCGATTAAAAAAAAATACTCATCAATTTAAAAAAAATATTCATTAATAAAAAAAAAATCTATTTAAACTAAAAACCCTAATGGATTTAAACTAAAAACACTAATGGATAAGATTCAGCACAAATTTAATATTTAAATTAATAAAGTTAAAAGCTGGAAATAGAAAAGAAAAAGATTTCGTATTGTCGATGTACATATGGACATCATGTTTCTTAGTAGACTTTACAAAAGGAATTGTATTATTGACTGGATATTTGTCATCAGCATCAGGTAAAAATGTTAAGTTGACAGTGCTTAATAAGTTTAGAACAATAGAATAAACACCATGAACCACGAGGACTTTGAAAATTGCTTTCTTTTTTATTTTTTGAATGTCGAAGTAGTCTTTCCATCGGTTGTAATAATCTTTTTCTGTCATGTCGCACCAGAAGTTTGAATTTTCGTCAGTTATGACACCAATTATAGTGGATAGATGATAACACAACGTAACATTTGTCAAGAATTTATTATTAAAATAACAAATTTTTGCATTTGAAGCTAATCGAGGAACGCGCTTTACTGAAGTTCTCTGCATTTTGAAAGTTGACTATTTATTTCTATTTAAAAATTCAAACAAAAACTTTTTTTCTAAAATATTTAATTAATTAATTTAAAATAAATAAATTAAATATTATATATTGTGCCGGGACTACATTTGGTGTTTATTGAGTTCTATCGTGTCCAGTAGATTGGATAAAGCTGATTTGGGTCGTTAGAGATGTCTGCGTATATTTTCTTTATTGGTTTTGATGAGATTTAATGCTTGAGAATTTTAATGATTCATTAATTGTTTTTTATACTGATTTTGATTTTTGAGAAAAAGTGAAGATTATTTAAACAATGATTTTAATTTGATTAATTTACTAATATATTTTAAGTTCAATTATTAAATTGATAAAATTGGGAGTCAGAGGCATTGCACTAGATCAGTGTTTCCCAAACTTTTGGTACTGCGTACCACCTTGATCATTTTAATTATATAATGTACCCCTTTGCTTTAAAATTTTATATAATGATTAAATTTTTTATAATATCCTTTTTAAAATATACGACCTTTAAATTAATAGCATTAATGAAAAATTAAATACTTTTATAACTGAAATATTTTAAATAAAAAATACTATACTAATTTATTGTAATTAATGAGAAGGATGAAATTGCTTATGCTGAGATAATAATTCATCATAATTTGGTTCTCTGTTGTTTAATTTTAATCTTAGATGAGATTCAACATCTAAAAGCCTATTTCTTTTTTTTGATTTAATATCTGCAAATGTAGAAAAAGCAACTTCACATAAATATGATGTTTATTTTTCAAGAAACCATCTGAAGATATTTCTAATACGCTTTCTTCTTCTGCATATGGTAATCCTTCTGGCATCGATGTTATATTAATATCAAATGGATATCTTATCCATTCTATATTTTTCTTTAAATCAGGGAAATATTTTTAGAGACCAACTTTCAAATTCTCCAAATACTGAGCTATACAGCTCAGAATATCATCAATTATATTACCAGAATTAATTATAAAATCATGAAGAAATGAAAATGAATCCACTTCTTTATTAAGAATTCGTCTTTGCCAAAGCTTTAATTTTTCTATAGTAGCTTTTACTTTATCGTGAACCTGAAATATTGAAGTTTCTTTGCCTTGCAAAGATAGATTGAGTCAATTTAACACAGAAAATATATCTGCTAAGTATGCCAATTTACAAAGCCATTTCCAATCATGCAAGCAATTTTTGAGAGTAAATTTGTCATCAAGAAGAGCTTGAAGTTCGCTTCTAAGCTCAAATAATCGATTTAATACTTTTCCTCTCGATAGCCAACGAACATCAGTATGAAAAAGAAGTTGAGTATGGTTACTTTCCATTTCTTCACATATTTCAGTAAAAAGCCGTGAATTTAAAGGTCGGCCTGTATAATTTATAATTTGAATACTTTCATCTAAAACTTTCTGCAAATCATTTGGCATTTCCGTGTTGCTAATGCATCTCTATGTATGCAGCAATGTGTAAATATAGAATTTGGTGCTACATTTTGAATTCTTGTAACGAGACCTTTATGAATACCAATCTTGCTTTTTGCTCCATCTGTGCTTATTCCAACACAGTTATTCCAATCAATTTTATGTTCTAATATAAATTTATTTATAAGATCAAAAATATCTTCTCCTGTTGTGTGGGCCTGATAAAGGTTGGCAAAATAAAAGCTCATCATGGATTTCCTGATTTTTTTCAAATCTTATAAAAGCCATAAGATTCGCAAAATTTGCAATATCAGTTGACTCATCAACTTGTAATGCAAAACAACGACTCTGATAAATATCCAATAATAGCATATTTTTTACATTATTTGACATATCAGTGATTCGTTGATGGACAATATTATTAGAAAGTGGTATTCATTGAAAAAGTTGCTTTGCATCATCACCCATCAATTTTTCAGCCATTAGGTTAGCTGCAGGTTTAATCAGTGTTTCACCAACCGTATCGGCTACACCACATTTTGCGGTTAAAAATGAAACCCGATATGAGACTTCTACGATTTTTTCATTATCACAACCTCTAAATCCCCGCATTACTTTTTGAGACCGCTGTAAATTTTTACATAAATTTACAAAAAAATCAATTGGTTTATCCTTGTATTGATTATGATTTTTTTCAAAGTGCCTTTTTAAATTTGAAGGCTTCATACTTTCATTAACTAGGCTTTGTTCGCAAATACACATAATGATGCAGGCTTATTTTCATCACCTGCCCATGTAAATCCAAATTTAAGATATTCTTTGTCATTTACGAATTTTTTCGACAATTTTTTAGCGGATGTTTTAAAATTCGTAGTTGATTCTCTCTGGTTTGATTTGATTTTAAAATCATTATTTTCTCGTTCTTCATTACTTTGATCGCTATTTTCTTTTAAAGTTCCAGATTTGAGCAAACGATCCATAATGTTAAAATTTGGGATATAAAAAAATATTCGGCGTGACTGTCAAAATCAATAAGACTTAAAAATCTAAAAACAAATTTTTTCTGGTTAATAGCCAAAAAATTAAAGTTGAAAAGGAATTATTATGAAACAGTTGGTTTAAATTTAAATAAAGATTAAATTTATAAAATAATTCTAAAAATAAATTTAAAACGAAGCGATTTACATTTTAATTACATTTATATAAAATATTTACTTTATGCTTTGATTTTTAAACTTAGTTTATTTTTAAAAATATATTATTATTGATTCGAAAATATAAACAATAAATAAAAAACAAGATTATACTTATATTATTCTGTATTAATAAAATTTTAATAAGACATTTTAATCTAATTAAATTTTTTTTGTTTATCTTTTAATATGTAGATAATAGGCCTGCGTACCCCCATGGTTGGGAAACACTGCACTAGATACTTAGGTTATTAATACATATTTTTGTAGTCTTTATAACTCACTAATTGTCTATGAGAAATTCAGCAAATAGTTTAAATGGCAATAAACTCCCTATATAAATTATATATTCAGTTAAACATTCATTTCAAAATGAATTAGTTGGGAAAAAATATTTAGTTCCCGAGAAAAATTCAAATATATTTTTACAGAAAAATTTAAATGGTTTCCCGATTGATTTTTGAATTGAAATTTTGTAGAGAGATAGTCCGTCCTATAGTTACCTAGTTTCTGTCAAAAAGTTGGCGAGAAAATATTTAGTTCCTGAGAATAAAAATTAAATTTTTTACAGAAAAATTAATTTGCGTTATCGATTAAATTCTGAATCGAAATGTTCCCGAGTGATATAGTTCGTCACTTAGTTACTTAGATTCCGTCGAAAAATTTTCGAACAAATATCTAGTTCGTGAGTAAAATTCAAATATTTTTACAGATTGAATATTGAACAAATATCTAGATCATAAGAAAAAAAATTCAATTTTGAATCGAAATTTTGTAGAGATAGTCGTTCCTTTAGTTACTTAGTTTCCGTTGAAAAGATGGCGAAAAAATATTTAGTTCCTCAGAACAAAAATTAGAATTCTTACAGAAAAAATTAATTGGGAATTTTGAATCGAAATGATGCAGAGATATAGTCCGTCGCTTAGTTACTTAGTTTCCGTTGAAAAATTTGCGAAAAAATATCTACTTCCCGAGAAAATTTTTTTTAATTTTTGCAGAAAAATTTAAATGGGTTCCCGATTGAATTTTGAATCGAAATTTTGCAGAGATAGTCCATCGCTTAATTACAGTTTGGATTTAAAATTCCAGTCAGATTTTGAAACAATTTTATTATGACATGTGATAACAATATTTATTTAATAAAATTCAAACTGGAACATCTTATAGTATTCAAGTACTATTTATACTGCTATTCTATCACATTATTTAGAAATGCAATTTTATTGGTTTATAATGTAATTGTTTCTCAAACATTTCTTGCAATGGAAAACTTCGTTAATCCTCAAATTTTAACGGCACACCTTGTTTATTTTTTAGGATATGCAATATATCGATATGCATGGAATAAAAACTCCTATAATATTAAAAAATCAATAAACTTATATTATCAAACCACCCAAACTACATGTGTTTTTAATTTTAATGTTGCATATAAAAAATCTTTAATATAGTAATTGAAAAGCGGTAGGAAAAATAAATTGAACACAAACACAAAAATACATGTAAACTTTCGATACGTACAAATAGTTCACAGAATAAAAACTTTAAACAATTTTATTAATTGGTGAAATCTGGTAGATTCAATGCTAAATACAGTGCTTAACTCAATTTTAAAAAAAGTATAAGTTCAAATGGTTATTATGAATACCAAAATGTTCATTTAGGTTTATAATTTACAAATTCGGAGAGAAAAATTTTAAAAAGTCAAAATAACCTCAAACATTATTTAATAAATATTCGCCACTTTTGCCCACAATCATTAAATTAAAATATGTGGCTAATAATATAAAAACATAAAATTTAAGTTAAAAATTATTAAAACTAACTTAAAATTGCAAAAAATTCCTAAATTTAATGAAAATAACGGATGATTTGCTAACCAATCTGTAATATAGATGTTTTTATTCGGTAAAATTTTTAAAAAATGAGAAAAAACATTTATTTATTTATTTAGTAATAATTTAAAATTTAAAACCTAATACATAAATAAGAAGTGAATGAAGTTCTTAATGATTTCGATGATTTTGGGTCCTTGAATTGTAAATCTTGACGAAGTGCTGTGTTCTAATTTTTAATGTGACAATATATCGACTTAAAAAGTTTAATATCCACTGTGACCATTTTTTTAAAGATTTAAGGGAAAATTCAAAATAAAGTAAGATACGATGAGTTGGTTTAAAGATGATAGTATTAATATATTAGAATAATAATATAATAGATGCTTAATATAATAGATGCAGAAAAATCCAATATAGATTAACTTACTGTCTGGGCCGGGTTACCAATTTAGAGGCCTGGTACTAATTTTCTTAAGTAGGCCCCTTTGTTCAAATTTTTAGATATTGTAATAATTATTTATGTTAATATTATTAGGATAAATAAATGATAGTTTTATGGTTCATTGATACCTAACATAATTATTTTTTTTTAATATTATCATGACAGAAAATATTTTTATCTCACCTCCCACTACATGAATTTTATAGTATGGTAGACAATTTATTTAAAAATCTTTGCGGCGAGCCTTTAGTGTTGAAAAGCTGTCAACAATATCTTGGAAATCTAGCTGGTGAACAATTTCAAATTCAATATTCATAAGCGTCTCTGTTGCCCAATCGTCGACCTCAACGCATTTTTTATTCGTTTCAAATGACTAAAACATCTTTTACTGCTACAGTTGGACACAGCAGACTGAGATAAATGCGTAACGCAATGTATACATTCGGAAATCCTGTCTGCATGTTAAAGTTTTTCAATATTTCCAGCATTTGCAGATGTGTAGGTTTTCTTGGCGCTGGTGGAAGTTGATGGAGCTTGCCATTGAGTCCATTTATCATATAATTCATTTGTGAAGTCATCAAGGACTGTGATTCGTCGGCTGCAACTTGTTGTAGTTCTGACTAAAACTTCTGATAGTTCTGGTAGAAATTCATTACTTTCAGATAAATCCATTTGAGTTGCAGGTGGTAGTAGTACTTTTGTTGCAAACTGTTCGATAGATCCACGTTGTTGTCGCGCAGCTTTTTCAAAAAGTCGTTTTTTAAAACGTTTCTGAGCACCAGATTCAAATTTTTACTCATTTTAATTTTTGAAACTTTTACTATATTTTTTAAATCTATAAAAATTTAATTAAGTAAAACTGTAAAACGATATAATTTTTATTTCAAATATTGATAATTTATCAAATTATTAAAATTTAGGAAATTTTCTATTCTAATTTGTAATCTCTTTCCAGCATAGATTATATAGATAAACTGGTAGATCATGTACATACATTCTGCTGTCTAATAATAATGTTTCTAAATCAAATACTTTTACGAATTATTATAAGCTGACTGAGGAGGCTAGATATCACATGTTCACATCAAGCATACCAATCCATCTTAAGCCAGTGAACTAGTTTAGTATTAGTAATCCATGAAATTGAATACTCCATAAGGTCCGGATCTGGCAGCTCTAGTAGGGTATTATATTTACAAAGTTGGTGTGAAGCAGCTGCAGCTACAGCATCTCATTCCAACAACAAGATTCACAGCCTTCTATTGATGCTTACACACGCAGTCTACATTTAATATTTTAATAGTACACTATTTTGTTTTTCAGAACCAAATATAATTTTAAGATTTGCAGATAGCTTTATCATATAATCATATTTAAACAAAGTTTTATTTTTTTCATTATTACCTGCGCATAAATAAAACTCATTAATTAATTAATTTAATTTTGAAAATAGACGATAACTACAGGCGCTGGCAAGAAAGAATCCTTGGTTTTCTTCATTTATAAATACTCTTTGGATAATTCTTCATCTATAATAAAAGTCTTCTTCGACACAATTGGTTGCAAATAATTGACTATATATTTCCTAGTGCTTTTTTATTATCACTATTGACGAGTAGGTAAACAATTTGTTTGATTTCGGCTAAGTGCAATTTTTAAATAATATATAAAAAACACGAGATCTTTATTTAACGCTCATTGACACGATTTTTTAAAGATTTACACATTTGAAAGAATAATTTTTTGTCAGATAACCTTTGGAATACATTAATAAAAATATCTGCCAGTTTTTAATTAATTTAAATCGCTTTTGCTTAATTAATTGATTAAAAGTTCTACAGGCTCAAAAACTTATTAAGATTTCTTTCAATATTTTGATGTTTTCTTCTTTAATTGCTGTGTACCTATTTCTTCTAACACTGTTTGTGCATTCTCTGATTTTCAGAAAAGGTCTAATCATTGGAACTTGAGAATTCCATCTCATTTTGCAGTCAAAAAGCAAACAGGAATGTATTTTCTTGCACTTAAACGTGATTTTGAAGTATTTTATTTCTTAAAGTGGATGTTGTGAAAAGATTAATAGTTTTTCGGGTTTCCAATATCACCTAACCTATATCTGAACGAATTGTGATTTGAAATCCATCTAAAATATTAAAATTGAGATTTGAATCACGATAAAAATTATTTTAATTGTCATGTTTTTGTTTTTAGTATTCCTCCGTATTATCAAAGTAACCATTTTTTTCAGTTTAATACTCAGATTCTGCAACCTCTAAATATAAGTTTGTTTAAAAAATTTCGACAAAAGCTGTTTTCTGGAATTATAGCAATGTTGGTTAGTAGATTTAATAATCATTCCATACTTCCATACCACAAAAACTGGACTATTATGTAAAAATCCATTGAGAATTCTTACAATCTCTTTGTCACTAATTACATAGTTTTCCCGAATTATGAGATCCTTCAATAGAAATCAAACCAAGAACATATCACTTTTGGATTGAATGGAATGTCACATTCATAGATCCTCTCACTCTATGTTCAACTATAATGCTAAATTTTAATTTTTCTTTCTTCAACGTTTGCAATTCCTTCTGAACTTCAGACTTTTTTCATTATAATATTCCATAACACATTTTTTTACAGTTGTTGCACTTTTTGGCATATTTAGATTTCGACATCCTACAAAACCTATATTTGCTTCACATTTTGAAATAGCTGACAAGGAAAAACCATCTTTTGTAGTATATTTTGCGAGAATTATATTTAAAGTCTCTTAACAAAATTCAATGTTTTTTTTTCTTTAGGGATATTCCTCTTTTGTAGATTAATATAGTGGAATTTTAAATTATTCACCATCGCCATTATTGTACCACTGCGACATTGTATCATTTTACCGCAATTCTGAACTAAAAATTTGCATTTTTATTTGGACAGTTTTGTAAAATTTGCCTAACTAAAGACTGACATTTTTAGGATAAATTATTTAACATGCACTAATTATTAAATATAAAAAGCGTATGTTTATTTAAATTTAATCTATTTTAAGTTGATTTTTTTTTCAATATTGAAAAAAAAACTAAAATAAATAACAACAATTATTCATTTAATCGAAAATTGATTAAAAAATACGATTAAATGGGTTAATTGATAATCGAAATAGGTACTTTAGTAAGTAATCTATTGTATAAATATTAATATAATATATTACATAACAAAATAAATTAAATCACATTTTGAAAATGACCTTGAAACTTATTAATTATTGTTTAGGCTTTTAGTCATTTTACATTTGAACGATCTGGCCATAAACTTATTGTTGTTGACATTCAAGGTGTTGGAGATTTGTATACAGATCCTCAAATTCATACTTACGCCAAAATTGATTATGGAGATGGCAATTTGGGGCCAAGGGGTATGGCGTTGTTCTTCCATAGTCATGTCTGTAATCCAATATGTTCGATTTTGGGTTTACAGAAATTTGATTTGTCGAAATCAGAATCAGAATACATTAACCGAAGACATTTAACAGGAAATGTAAGAGTTTTAGTATCATTTTTATGTTATAAGATATTTTAAATAAAACTAATAACATTTCGAAATCAAATAAGTATGTACGAATGGTGGAAGTCCATACATTTATGTTTTAAGTTTTTTCAATCTAAAGTAAGTTAGATATACTTACATTAATTTATTAAAAAAAACAAAAATAATTTACAAAAATTTATATTTTTAATATATCTTCATCAACAAAATCTAATGATTTTTTTCCGTGTTCTTCGGAAATACTTTGTTTGATGGAACTTCTTTTTCCTTTTGATCTTTCATCATATTTGTAAATAATGAATCTGACTGTATTTTTGAAATTCCTAATAATCTTCCAAAATCATAAGTCTTCGCCATTTTCCATGGCATTGAGGATTCAGGTTTTGTTAAATTGGTGACCGGACAAAACAGAACAAGACAAAACAGAACATGACAAAACAGAACAGTGACAAAACAGAACAGTGACAAAACAGAACATTATTTTTATTTTAAATTATTATTGTACATATTATTTTACATCTAATCTTGATGTTGTAAGCATTACTGGAGGTTGGCCATTCTGCGTAAATACCTCAATTTGTCTTCGTGAGCGTGGTATTCCTGCAAAACTATTGACACTTGAAGAGCAATGGCTTCGTACTTCTTTTTTATCACTTCTTGGCGACCTGTCTGGGCATTGGCTAGTATTAATCGCTGACAAGCCATATCTCGTCTTAGTCCATCTAATAAATTCCATATGCTTGGGTGACAACAATGAAATATTGAATTTAATGCGTTGTGAAAACCTTCACAACAATTTGTTGTCTTGGGAGATCGCTCAGCAGCAGCCTCGAAATGGTTCCATATTCTTATTGGAAAGAGTGGTGATCTTCCAGCAAATCCTTCGATGTAGGTTGAGCAGAAATATGCTAATATTTGATTGTAGGCATCCTCATCTGGAAATGTTGCAGCTAGTTCGTCAAAGACAATTTTTAAATCTAAGATTGGAACAAAGGAGAGTGCAGCTAACGACTTCAGTTTCAACTTTATGTCAATATCGGACTCATATAGTGATTTCAATCCAACACTGTTGATCTTCCTAATTAAGCTTTGGCTGAGATGAAAGTAGCATCCTTTTATTTCTGCTTGTGGAAAAGCAGCTTGAGCAGCAGACATACATGCTTTTTCAAAATCCAGTAGAATTTTTTGAGGTGTCATATTGGGCACCAATTCCTTTAGTATTACAAACATCCTGTTGTATGTACTCATATTCTTTTTTTGTAAAAGAAAATATATACATGGAGGATATGAATTTCCAATCTTAGCATGCCATGTATACAGCTGATAGAACATGTTAGGTGCTTTATCAAATGTTCCGTCTCCATAAATGACATCCTTGTGTAGCTCTGAGACAATATCATTATTCCCGATTGCCAATATTCTTTCTGGATCATCAGTTCCTGTATCATATAAAATGAGATCAAAAAATTTCTCTGGTATAATAAAATCAGTTGTAGCTGGATTCGGCAAAGAAAAAGTTTCCTTATGTCTACCAAGATTTCTTGTGAGTGAGGATTGCTTTGGTAAATGTTCCAAAACATCGCTATTTACTAATGCTAAGGCATTTCCCAGAATATTTCTTGGAGTTGCACCAATTGCTTTTATGTCCTTCTTAATCTTAGCCTTTAAAATATTTGCCTGTGCTTTTTGAGGATTTGATTGATGGCAGTGTTGAGGGACCTCTCCAACGATGTTTTCTCCTTGTGTTTTCAACAATGCTCGGCATTTCGTGGAAAAGTAGATTCTGCATCTCCCTATACTTTGTATATTCATAGCCTTGGTACAATAGACATTTATTTTCTTTATTTGTGATTGAATATTCCATGATTTTATTATTTATTTTAAAGCTTTAATTTAACTGAAAAACAAATCTATAATGATAATATTATAATGCAATAGAGATACTTATAGGATCAATTCCTTTCTGACAAGGTAGAAAAAAGTATAAAAGTCAGTTAAATTTTATAGAAAAAATCGCACTAGGAAAGAATAAAGAATTTATAGAAATTATTTAAAGTTAAATATTTCAAAAAGTGTTTTTATAAAAATTGGGGAATACTGTAATTGTAAATTCGATTGTAATTCAAATCGCTGCAAATGTAAAATGGCCAACCTCCAGTTGTAAAATAATAATTTAATAATATGTACAATAATAATTTAAAATAAAAATAATGTAATATATTATATTACATTATTTTTATTTTAAATTATTATTGTACATATTATTAAATTATTATTTTACAACTGGAGGTTGGCCATTTATATTAAATATAATATATAACTTTTTTCCACATGTTCTGTTTTGTCACTGCTCTGTTTTGTCATTGTTCTGTTTTGTCATTGTTCTGTTTTGTCATTGTTCTGTTTTGTCTTGTTCTGTTTTGTCATGTTCTGTTTTGTCTTGTTCTGTTTTGTCATGGAACCGTTAAATTATAAAATCCTATCATAATATTATTTTGTTAACTTAATTTTTCTAAACATTTGATGTAACTGAGGAAGCTCCCGTAGAAGAAATGAGGTAAAAATTTTAAAGAATAAATCCTATGTAATGATCTCTTCACATTCGCAAAAAGGCAAAGTTTTAACCGAAATTTTAGAAATATATTAAATACTGTAAAATTTCTGTAAAATTATTCAATTTATTAAAACTATAAAATAAATCTTACGAAATTTGATTTTCTAAACAATCAAAAGTAGAATTGTCTGAATTTTCATTAAAAACTTTTGCTGCCATTTTTTTTCAATAAAAGTTTTAAATGTAATTATTGCATGCAGCATTTCTACATATCGAAAGTTTACATGTATTTTTTACTGTGTTGTGTTTGTGCGTTAAAGTTTTTTTTCCTTACTCATTTCTATAATAAATGTGAAACATTCGTGAAACATTAAAAGTCAACAGGTAATGGTGTGTTGCCATTATATACAGTTAATGATTTTTTAATATTATAGATCTTATTATTCGATACAAACAAGATCCACCTTAGTCATAATTAATTTAATCAATAAGTATAAATTAAAACAAAAATTTATTATTTCTTTTGTTAATAAAAAACATTTAACTTTTTCATCTATCGAAACAATTGGTTTATGATTAAGTGTTTTTTAACAAGGAATGAGAAGGAATCTTCTAAAGAAAACCAATAACAAACACTTAATTATAAAATTATTGAAATTTGACTCCAACCCCCTTTCACCTATTTTGGTGCCTCTTAAAAACATCAGGCTCTAAAATATATTCATTCACCCCTTTATTTCACGAGTTACTTTTCATTTTTTTGGATTTTGAAATAAATTTTAGACATCGAAAAACGTGAATTTCTAACAAAAATTAAGTTTTGTAATTAAATTATGAATTGAATGATAGAAAAAGTTTATTTGATGAAGATTGCATAGATATATAGACAAAGCAAATTATATTAATTAATTACTAAATTTCAAAAACTGGTTTTTTTGATTTTATTATTTCAATATAATATTCTAACAATCAAATATTTCTATTATAACCTTAATTCCGTTTACAGAGTAATGGAACCGTTGCTATTCGCAACAGCGAGAAAGTAAAGTCTATTTATGAAGAAAATGAAATATATGATGGTGATCAAGTTCTAATGAGCCGTTTGAATTACGACAACGTCAGTGAACAGAATTCTGAAGAAAGTAGCTTGGAAAATTCCAACTCCATTGAATCAAATTTGATAATTTATGAAGCTGATGACGGCGACGATGAATGCAGTGAAGCAGTGGGGAAATTACCTGATTATTGTCGCAACCGTCTCCGAAGTTCTGAATACATTACAAATGTAAGATTGTATAATATTTATTTAATTAAAAATTTAATTTAATTTAAGAGTTAATTAGTAAATGAGTTGTGATTAATCATAAATATTTCAAAGAAAAAGTATTTGATTTTTTCGTTTAATTAAATTTTGGTAATTTATTTTTCAATGGCTTCAGTTGAAACAGATTTTATTGACATATATTTTGGTATAGTTGGAAAATATTTCATTAAAATTTTATTTAACTGATGAATTTTTTACTTTGAATAATAATAAACTAAAAGATGAATAATATAATTTCGAATATATAACATTTATTTTTGATTTAATTTCATGAAATAATTAAATTACGTGATGTGAAGAGCAATTGTAGATATACATTGTCGAAATGAAAAAAATAGAAAATAAAACAATTAAAAATAATTTTTTTTGTAATTACGTCATTGATCTCAATTTTGTTTGCGACATATTTCTATTCTATATTATTGAGAATTAAAATTTTCACTATAATTATTATTTTTATTGTTATCATTATTATTATTTTCAATTTTCACCACTGATTTCTTTTCAATTGACATTGTATTTATTAAAAAACTTGACTATGAATCAGTAAATTATTATTTATTATTATTATTATTATTATTATTATTATTATTATTATTATTATTATTATTATTATTATTATGATCATTTTTAAATTTGCACTGTATCGATAAGTGAAACAATATGTGATTGTTTTTTTTATTTTTATTATTAAAGTTGTTACTTTAAAATTTACTTAATATCGTTTTTAAAAATAATATTTAAACAGAATATTGATACATTATAAATTATTAGAGTTTGGCGAGTCGATTAACCGAAAACCGTCGGTTTTTAATCCCTGTTTTCAGTTTTGTCTTACTTTTACTTATTTTTTGATATTTTAAAGTACTTAATAAATTTTCTCGACAAGAAAACTTATGAATAGAAAATAGAAATATTAAATTTTAAATCATTATTTATTAAAATATTTACAGTTTAATAATGTCGTCATCAAATGTATAAAAATATGCAGTAAAAAGAAAAAATCCACAAATGAAAGAGTGAAGGTGTTTGTAACAATTGTGGATCGGCAATAAAATGTGGTGACGGATCTACAACTTCGTTGAAAAACCATATTTTAAGGCACGGTATAAAAGTAGATTCTGAAGTATTAAACGACAATATGTGTCCATCAACATCAAAGAAAGTCAAGACACCGGATAGTTATTTTAAATTAGCATCATTAAATGAACGAGTATCGGATATGGCCACAGATGGTGTTTCAATTTGAGTCATAACTAGAAACAAGACTATTCGTAAATTAATTTAAGGTGGCAAAAAAAAACTAACTTTTGAAAGAGTTGTAATCAGACTAATTTATAAAGACTTTGAAGAGAAAAAGTTGGTAGTAATTAAAGATATTAAAAAGAAAGTTGAGAATGGTGTACGTTCGATGAGTACTTAAATGTCAGAAGAAGACGATACATCGGAATTAATCTGGACTGTTGTAACGAGAAAAACATCTACAATACCGGGTTATTTAGGATCTTCGGAGCATGTCCAGCAGAGACATTAATTGAAAATATTGATGAACATTTAAGTTCATAGGAATTGTGTTTGGATCGTAATATTGTGGGGCATCCTTTAACAAAAATATTGTCTTAATCACGCTATTCATTTAGGAATAAGTAATGCTCTTTACAAAAAAGCAAAGGAAGCAGTACAAATTGAGGAAGAAAATGAGGAAGATTCTGAGAATGATGATGGTGATAATTTCGAAACTGATGGAGATATTTTGGAGATTTTGAATACTAATCCTAATGACGATAGTGTAGACTACAAAAGCTCGAAAAGTAGTCAAGTTTATTAAACTTTCTTCTATTCAAAGTCATGTTTTATTATCAAAAGCAAAAACTGAATTTGGACAATAAGTTGAATTACATCTAGACGTAAGACGCGATAGAATTCATTATTTAGAATGACTGAATCACTGTCGAAGACTAAAAAATGCCTTTTTGATTCATTTACGGAGTTGAATGCGTTAGAAATTCTTCATAAACTAGATTTTGAGGTTCTTGCCGACTTACAAAATTCACTGGCTCCGGTAAAATTAACAATAAAAGCTCTAGTAAGAAATGATGCGACTTTATTAATGGTAAATACAGTTTTAAAATTTATGAAGAACAAATTAAAATGTTTAAAACTAATGTTGGCAATAGTTTGTTAGAGTGCTTAAGTGTACGAGTTTCTGAACGTTTGAACGTTTGTGGGTTTAATTAGATGCCTAAATGCCTAAATGAAATGGCAAAAACACATTATCATTTGCATCAAAAATTGCAAATAGATTATATGGTGTTGATAATTCAGAAGATATTCAACAGGCTGATGATCTCGAGGATAATTTGACATAAAATTTGTTTCTTCGACAAGAATTGGAATTTCTATTGAAGCAAATGAGTGAGGATAACTATTTTCTTTTTTTAAGATTTTTTTTCTGTAGTAAAGGTATTAATTGTCTCGGTAAAACTTCGGAGGAAAATAATTGTATGTGGTTCTTCATTTGATAAACATATTAAATTTCAATCGCTTAATCAAGATGGCTGTCACATCTTAACAATCTTGAGGACCTCAATTTTGAATTAGAAGATTCTTATGACCACAATAATTTTGATTAATTTTGAAAAATATTTAAATTGATTGAGAAAGAACTTCTGCAATTACTAGAAATCAATTGATCTAAATTTTGGCAGTTTAGAATAATTACTTATTAATTTATTTGTTTTATTAAGTATCACTTGTAAAAGGTCGTGCCGAAAATTCGTGAATATCAAAAAAAACACCGATATACATGTATTTACTGATTCATAGTCAAGCTTTTTAATAAATACAATATCAATTGAAAAGAAATCAGTGGTGAAAATGGAAAAAAGATCTTATAATATTATTAAGTTAATTTATAAATAAAAAGAAATGTTAAAACTTTCCTAATAATATTTAATAAATTAGTTTTTTTTCTTATTTTTTCTAAAGTTAGAAATCATGTTGGTAAAAGATCTATATTTGAAAAACCATACCTAAGCGCGCTAAAGATCAAAAAAATTATCGGAGGCAAACAAAATTAACGAGGAGGGGGGTCAAATGTAATGTTAAGCTTCTGATCTACGGAAAGCTTATATGTGAACTCATAAAAATAAATATATGCTTTAAAAGCATTGCTTCATAGTGTCTTGCATTTTGTCAGTAAGGTTAAGTTTTCAAACACCATTCATTTTTATATAAACATTTCAGATATCTATTTTTATCAAAAATATTTATTGTTGTCTTATCAACATTTAACTAAAACTAAAATTGTTTATCACCAGTAAGTTAAATGTTTTTGATCAAAATACCAAATTTTAAAGTCTAAAATTAATAGTTGTGTTTATCTATGTGATTTTTTTATCAAATGAATCTTTATATGTTTTACAGATTTTTAATTATACTTTATTGTGTTTATTTTTAGGATGATAGTTATAATCAGTATTTCATCAACAAGTCAATGGAGCATAGGTCAAGTTGTGTGGTTAATAATTTAGTCTTGCCATTACAGACGAAGTACAAAGAATGCATTTTGGGCCAGGTCTGATTATTTGTTTTTTAGTTTCCCATTTATTCACATATGAAACTTTTCTTCTAATTACTTAATAATGTTCTGCTTTGAACTTTCTTTTCTATGAGTTCTTCACCAACATCTGTTGCATCATGTTATTCTCTGTTATCGATTCTACACCCAATTCACTTTTCACTTTCCTGCTAATTCCTTAAAATCAATTTCATTCATGAATTAATTTTTTAAATTTGAATTCTGTCTATCTCTTCTTATTTTATTTTTTAATTATTATTTTTAATAAGCTCAGCAGAACTGGATTCTATATCTACAGTTAAAATTTTTAAAATCACCCAAAATTTTAAGTTGGATAAAAATTAAAAAAACAACTATTTTACCTGTAAATATTTTTAAGCTATCATTAAAAATCATAAGTCAATTATAAATAAATATTAATACAGTAAATGCATGAAAATGCAACTTTTATTGATTCATAATTCTCGATATAAACAATTTTAACGTAATAATTAGAAATCATCACGTCCCCTTTATTGTGCCACTAGTATTGGTCAATGTTCTTGAATATAAACTTGAGTACAGAGATGATGGAAAGTCTCTCCAGTGTTCGTGACATTGCACCCATTTCATGGGAATTAATAAACCTGATTCGAACCCAATTCAATGGGAGTTTTAGACTTATTAGTAAACATATTGCGCACTTTACATGAATTAGAAGGATCTTATAATAATCTGCTTATTTTCCTTATATAATTTGTAAAATCTTCTAACACAAATTTAGGCTCATCCTTACAAACATTATTAATGTTATTAACTTCATCACTAGTAAAATTACTCCAGACATTCTCAAACATTAATTTCTAGGATTCCTAATAAATTGATCAAGTCTCTTTCGCCGTCATTATTAAAAATGATTTCGGAAACTCATTCTTCATCAGCAAGTCATCCAATTAATCAACAGTTTTTATTGAATTTTCAAAAGTAGAAGATAATGACCATTAACTATAAATCAATCCTTTCGCCATATTTCTCTTATACTTAAATTCACAAAAGCTTTCAGAATAAGTTATATATTTACAAAGTTATTTACAAATTTAGCAATATTTATATCACATCAACTGCATTATTAAGTAACACGTTTATTGATAAAATGATATTTTTATATAATCCTAAAAATATTATTAAAAAAAGTATATATTTCATTATATTTATAAGATTTGATAAATACAACGAATTTAATTCGACAAAGTTGCATTTACTATATCCACATTTTGCTTTATATTCTTTATAAAACTATACAATTAATTTGATTGCTAAAAAGTTGCACAAATTAATAAAATACATTTTTATAAAAATCAAATAATACAAAGGGCCACACAGTTTATAAATCAATGAGATTTTTCTGAAACAATTTTTTTAAATATTTTTTTTAATGTAAAATTATAAACATAAAAACAAAATTTTATACATTATTATAAATATTTTATAAACAATATATGAAAAAAATTGCAAAAATAATACTCCCTCCGTCCGGTAATATGGTATACATTTCAGCAAAAATCGTAGATTATCGTGAATATAAAAATAAATAGGCAACTGCCATGACATTGTCATAGTAAATATTCATGATAATATAACCTAAAATATTTGACTTAAGTAATATCATTCTTAGTTAGAAACTTACCGCTCAAACATCAATGTTTCTTGAGGTAGATAAAATTAGTACCGCTGCAAGACGAATATGGAAAATGTGGAAGGAAATTTGTTAAATTTAGAAAGAAGAGATTCAAAATATAAACAGTTAACTAAAGAACAACGTCAAGTTAAATCACGGTGCAATCAACGAAGTTGCTACTGCGTTTCAAGTTTCCCGGCTAACCGTTAGCAGAATTTGGCATGCAGCACAAACTCAATACAGAAAAGGTAAGATATGTGCCGATGTTTCTTCAAAAAAGAAAAAAAGATGCGGAAGAAAACCTAGAATTAATTAATCAATTAAATCAATTAGAAGCGAATACTCTCGATAACGTTTTTACAACATTGCAAGCATGTATGGAGTCAATTATGTTAGCAGATGGAGGAAATGGCTATAAAATACCTCATTTAAGTAAAGGAAAACTTCGTCGCGAAGGTCGACTGCTAGAAAAATATGTATGTTCTAAAGAAGCATACAATAAAGCCAAATCAAATTTCGAGTGAACTTATTAATATTAATATTTATTTTTTTAAATTTTATTTAATATTTACATTAATATTTATTAAAATGTTTCAAATAAAGGTAATATAATAAACTTGTCATGTACATTTTTTGATTTATTTTATTTTTTCGCAAATGTATACCATATTTCCGGACAACAAAAATCGCTCAAATGTATACCATATTTCCGGACGGAGGGAGTAAAATTTAACATAACTCATATAAAAGATAATAACAAAATACTTTAATGCGAATTTTGTATTTGTTTAGTTCTAGTAAATAATTGAATATTTGGTACCAGCTATGTAACTCATAGCTTCAGTGGATCTTTTAAATGAGCATCCGTTTCCTGTGACACAATAAACAGATCATTTTATCGTTCACAGAAATAAAAAAATAATCTAGCTGCCATTCTGTATATTAAATGTTCGGTTTTCCTGGTTCAATTTTCTTTTTCTTGATATTAGGGGTAACATTAACATCAAATTGTTAATTAAAGATAAGGCCACGCAAAGCACCATGGTTTCCACCTCTACCTTAGCACATAGTCAAGTGAGAAATGTTAAGGTTTCAACCATTGTGTTCGGCCCTGCTGCATTTTAATGAGTATTTAAGATAATATTAGTTGAAAAAAAACTTATTTAATTAATTATATAGATACATCATGAACTGGCTCGTTTACATAGTTCCGGAAAGTTTATCACTGATAACAAAATTCAGAATATCAATTGGGAAGCGGTGTTGTTCCATGAGGAATTAGCTGCTAAATTAGGATATTTAGAGTCCATGTGTAATTTGTCGCGCTTTTATCTCGATATTGATAGAGATAGTATGTTTGAAAATTGTGTATTAAAAGTAAGGATTTTTATCAACCTCATCCTCAACTTTGATATCTTTTAATAGTTGACCGAAATAGACAAAGAAAAGGGAATACAATATATGATAATGGCGGCTGAATTTGGCGATCGACGAAGTATGATATTTTTAGGTGATCATTACAGAAAGGAACCCAAATTACATAATTGGTATGAAGCTTACAAATGGTATGAACGTGCTATCACGTCAATTGAGGATTCAGATAATTCTGGGGGTTTTGACTCAGTCGCAGATGTTCCTTTATTTGAAATCAAAGCTAGAATGGCAGAAATCAAATATATTGGTGGCTATGGTTTAGAACAAGACTTAAATAGTGCATGTAAGCTATCCTTCGTAAATTAATCAATCGCGTGTAAATATTAAAATTATAATGTACTGACTGTAATTTTTCTCACTTATAGCTTTATAGAACTATAGAATCATTAAAATACAAGGCAACGCACTTTGGCGGTAATGTCATATTTCAGAGATGTATAAACTATTCTTACATGCAACCTATGTTAAGCAACAATTTTAATTGGACTCTTTTTGTTAGCCACTAAATTAATCCTAAACTTCTTTATTATTTCACCAATTTTAAATGCATTTTATTGAAGATGAGTCAGCCATTATTTTTGTTACATTTTTCAGTTTAATGTGAGTTTTAATAATTTCAACTTAAATTTACTTTGTATATTATTTGTCACAATTTTTCATTTATTTTATGCATTTTGCGAAAGAATCGTGAATATCGATAAAACAATATTCATATGAATTTTTATTACTGGATATACATTAATATCTCTGCAAGTTATAGCTTGTGTATTATAAAAACAAACAAACTTGTGCTTTAATAAAATAATTAGAAAGTGCACGCACCATTCATTTAGTAAAGAAAGGAAACTTGCTATAAAGGTATGCAGGTATATTTTATGAAAGTACAAATTTTACTGTTTAATGCAGTGGTTTCCAACCCGGGAGCCGCGGCCTATGGCTAGGGGAGGCGCCAAAAATTTGGGTAAAAAAAATAATTTTCATACCATAATTATTATTTCGTCATTTTAGCACTTCGAGTTTAAAATTACCAAATAAAAAATAACAAAATTTAAACTCTTTTACACAATAACAAGAAATGTCAAATTCCATGCATTCTTTACCTTTAAACATCAAGATACTTATAACTATATATATAAAAAAATATAAAAAATCACTCTACATTTTGATCTTCCGAACAACTTACACAAATTGACTCCGCGTGTCAAGGGCATATATTTTACCGCATGAAACGCATACTGTCGAATATTTTCTGTCAAGATTTCGAGGGCAATGTATGCATCTTTTTATGGCTGGTCGAACTTCATTTTGAGATTGTTGTTGTAAAATATTGTTACTATGAAGTGCATAATATATATCGGCGTTGTGTTCGTGTGAGGGTTTGTATAGTACTTCTATATTTCAGATAGTCATCAAAAAGAGAAAAATGTTTTGAGATATTTTTTCTAGGTTTTATAAATTTTTTCAAGCAAAAAAAAATACATAATCGGTCGCGTGGGGTCCTTACAAGCCTGCGAGCGAGCAAAAATCTGCTCTACTCAGGCGTCGTGCGCAAACTCAGCCGCGCATATATTGCAAAGTGCGTACTTGTTATTTAGGAAGCTACTGAGACACACAAACCTGTAACCTAAATAATTAAAATTTTATGTCGGTTTTTCTAAGCTACGGGCCTTTAAAGACCCCACGCGACCGACGATGTAAGAAAAATGGGCGCTACCGACGTAGGGTTAATTAGTAATTTAATATACAAATAAATATACATGTTCGTATGTTATGTTTTTAATCTGTTAGTTGTAGTTTTAATTTTTTTTGTAATAAAGTTATTATTGTTTAAAACGTGTTTATATTATTATATATATTAAGAAAAAGATGGGGAGGCGCCAAGAAAAAAATTTTTTTGGGGTAGTCGCGGTACCATAAAGGTTGGAAACCGCTGGTTTAATGTAATATTATAATTTCTTTCAAAATAAATATTAAACTTTAACATTACTTACCATATTTAAAATAGCATATAAAATGATACTCAAAACTAAAATGCCAATAATAACTTATTGAAAAAATGAAAATGTAGTTAGTACACATACAAACATTGATTACAAACTTTATTAAGCTCACAAGTATTACTCATTTCTGAGATAAGGACAGTTGAATTTTATATGAATAGATAAACGAAATATATTGTACTTTAGTTTTTTACAATAATTTAAAAGTGACATTTAACTTTCTATATTAGACTCACTACTTATTGGACATTTAGTATATATTGTTAATGTCATACAAATCGATATCCATATGAATTTGGCATCTTCATTAAAAACTAGGAGCACAAGCTTAATATACAGAATAGAAAACTAATTTGAAAAGGTATATTTTTTTAGACAAAATAAAAAATAGAATCTGCATGTAATTAAAATAGCTATTATAATGTAACGATGTGTGATAGAAAGAATTTGTATGAAGAAATAGTAAGAAACCGAATTTTTTAATGTTCTTGGTTATTTTCGCATGTCTATCATCATTACTAATACAAAGGAGAATACGATTCTGTAGATCCTAAAAGTATTTTCTACCTGATTTTCAGAAATGCCAGCAATAACGTCAGTTATCCTATCTTGAAAATAAATACTAAAAAATGTAAGACTAAATAACTAAACAATTTTAATTTAATATATATATATATATATATATATATATATATATATATATATATATATATATATATATATATATATATATATATATATATATATATATATATATATATATATATATATATATATATATATATATATATATATATATATATATATATATATATATATATATATATATATATATATAAATAATTAAAAATACTAATAAGTAAACATAAACATAGCGCTGATTTAAATATTATAAACGCCACTTGAACATCACTTTAACCATATATTTTGGTAGGTTCCCTGTCATTATGTAGTAAAAAAGAAAAAAAACATATAGATTTTAAATTACTTAATCAAAAAATTAAATAATTAATTAATTTTAAAAATTTACAGTGATCCTGTCGTATTAGTATTTAACTTATTAGTTGGTAGATTTAAAAAATTGGGAGATGGAAAAATAAAACGAGATCAATCTGCATTGATTATTATTAGTATATAATTGATAAATTTATTATTTTGACTTCCATGAAACGCCGGATATTTCAATTAATATCCCATAAGTACTGTTAGAATGATGTTTATATATTATTTGTTTTAGTTTAATAATTTAATTTATTTAATACTATATATTCGACTAAAAAATTATAAAGTAAATATATTTCTGTACCTTTTCAGCCAAAAAGGACTGACATTTTAAATCGTTTTAATTCAGATGATCTTTATTCACAAGCGGCTGATCACGCTACCATGGCTGGAAACGGCCGATGTGCGACAAAATATTTTACTATAGCAGAAGAGATCTTATTAAAATTAGGAAGCAATTGAGAAATATCCAGCAAATTTGTGCCTAGCAAACATTATAACACAATACAATATGAAGAATGTACATAAATATAAATATTATCATATATAAATTTTGGTAATGTGTTTTTGATGATTTATGTAATTTTTTATTATTATTTATAAATTTGAAGATTGTATAAATTCATTCAATAAATATTTTATCATTTATTGTTGTTTTTTATTGGAACAAGTGTCGAATTTAATTTTTTGTACTTTTGGTGTTTTAATTTACATAAAAAAATGTTACAAATGTGTTTAGTTTACTTTATTTCATTCATATTGATCTCAGTAAATAGGAATCCTAATTAAAGTTTCCCAAAGCCAGAAAATTTGCTGTTATTTTTGAAATATGAGAAATGATTATTGGAAATTTGATCAGTTTTCGCCCGAAGCTCTCATGTGATTTAGTGGCTTGGGGAGTTTTAGAAATTTTAGAAATGCATTTTGTGTATGACAAAATGAGTGGTTATCATGAAATGTTGTATTCAAAGCAAATAAATGGAAACAATTTATAAGACTTATCAGGAATTCCACCATTGTGAAATACGTAAAAATCGTTTTAGCGAGCCAGTATTATTGCTATGGTTACATGTTTTTGATCAAAAATTATATTCTTGGATTATAAAATGATTTGTTGGATTACAGTTAAATGAAGTGTCCGAAATGTGATTTTACAACCGTTCTTTCAAATTCTCAATTGTTAAATATGAATCCTTTTATCGTAAAGCTAGATTCTTAATACAAAGATAAATCAAAAAATATTGATACTAAATGCATACTTTGTACAAATGCTGAATTTGGAGTATACAAATGTTCTGATTACTGGAATCATCCGCGATTGATGTCGAATCTTGTAATGTGCAAGAACTGATGCGGAAGGATAAATACAATATTAAAGACACTGTCAAATCTCTCTGACAGTAAACCAGTTAAATGTCCGATTTACAAGGAGTCGAATATCGATTTTTTGTTTTAATTGCTGTCCAAAATCTAATGTGAAACCGAACCATGCAAAAACTAAATCATCCTCCAGCCATGGACATGATCAATTCAGCCATTCAAATAAGTCAGGATTGCCCTGGAATTTTAGAAAATATTTATTCATCAAACTTATAACATCAACACTGACAGGTATGGACCATTTTGGCGTCATGCACTTAGTCACGAAGTTGAGTTGGTAATATTTATCAGTTGATTATCTTGTTGAGGTTTGTATTAGTAAATTATCTTAAAAAAAGTAAACTAAAGTATCATCTGTATATACTAAAATTAGTGTTAGATATTCTAAAATTAGTGTTTGGCAATAGTACTTTTCAAGCAGCGATCCATGACTATGCAGGGCCGGCCTTAGGCACCGACAAAGCAGCAGTTGCCTAGGACGCCAAAATCTGGGGGGCGCATTTTCGAGTTTTTCACTTTCTAAACCTTTTTTCAATGTAATTTTCGTTAATTTCGCTTATAACTTATAATATTTCTAACAGGCCACTTTTACCTCAACCAAGTGTTTATAATAATATTCACTTTTCGTCTTTTTAATAAATAAAATGAATATCATTCAGAACGAAAGAATATTCTCATAATTAGTTATCGACTAAATATTTAAAATGTTTCAAATTTAATTAATTATAATTTATATTGATGACTAGTGAGCGTTATTACTGCAACAAAACGCAGACAGTATTGATGTGTGATCAGTTGAAAAAACAAAACAAAAGGTATTGAAATAAGTTAACTATCCTTTAAAATCTGTAGTACTTTTAAATTTTAATCAGTTTTCTTAGTTATATCTAATTGCTAAATATTCAAAAATAATGTCAAACCCTAATAGGATTCTTATCCGTTACAACATCAATATCTGATTCCAAATCACTAAATAATTCCATAAATTTTATTCAATAAATTTTAGACTCAAAAAACTTGTCTTTCTTATTTTTGTTATTCAAACAAATTTTAATTTTTCTTTTAAAATATTTTTCGATAAAAATATTTTTTAAAAATGATAAATTTCAATCTTCTTTTTAAAATATTTTTCAATAAAAATATTTTTTGAATATAACAAAATTTCTAATTCGATCTTTAAGAATCTTTCAACTTCCTTATAAACCCTATGAAACGTCAGAAGTTATCGGGTGCTCAATCTTGTCAGAAAAAGCAACAAACAAAACTTAGTATGAAAAAGCCAACAGGTATTTAGAGAAAATGAAAACTACTCCAGCTGTTAATGTCATTGCTCAGTCTGGCCAATTATCAGCTAGCAATTCAGAAAACGCAACGCTTAATGTTAATAATGGAGATGTTGCTCAAAATTAAACGAAAGTAGGCCTTATTGTCACTGAAGATGAACTAATAAGTCCATCTGCCGCTGATTCCTATTTAAATACATCTTTAAGTACAGAAAACAATGAAGAAGCAGCCGTAGAAGAAAATCGATTTTGGCTCTAGCTATCCTATCTATTGAGAAAGACATTAGATTACGCCTATATTAAGAATGGTAAGTGGCCGTTACTGTATCTGAAATAATTTGGCTAGATATATGCACTAAAATAGGCGATAATTTTAAGGATGATTTACGAAAGAATTGTTTTTACTCCAAACTTAGTTAATTGATTTACCGTCATTTTTTGATTAAGAAGATTTCCAATTTGAGACTTATGGTTTGATATCTCAGGTCTTACCAAGCTAGACGTTTCCAATGCGGTGTCTGAAGTATGTACGTTCAACAATAATCTTAGTGTAATGGAATGTTCTTTAACATACACAGATATGTTATTTGTATCGGTGCGGTGTCGGATGGAATGTTGAATATAAGGCATGTCGGAATTATGTATAATTACAAGTCACAGATCGATGCATAGATGCTCCCAAAAAATTCAAGTGAATCAGCAATATTGAGCTTGTTTCAGGATCAAATCTTGGAATCAGATCTTCAGTGTCAAAATTCCCTAGCCGGTAGACATATCTCAGACAGAGGTAAGAACACAGACGAACTTGGAACTCCCAGCCGTGTTACATAAGTGCGAGCCCACCATGAACCGAGCGTAACCGCACTCTGGCAAAATAAACGATCTCCGGCTTGGAATGCATTGGAACTGAAATACGAGCACTAATGGCAAGTTGATCCATCAATCCGATGATATCTGGAGCCAAAGACCAAGTCAACTATTGTTTAGATTCTAAACTTTAGAACAATAATTGTTTCAAGAACCGATCCAACTCAACGTCCACCACGATGAAACAGGCTCGTCAAATTGTGATTCCCACACAAATGTTATTTGGTTTATTAAATGTAATGATTATTAATGGATGCTGTGAAGTGATGAAAATGTTGTTTAAATGATGAAACACTAGCGTGACGCTCAGTAAAACTGGGTAAACACGATTAGTTTTTCAAGCGAAAACAAGCCGCTAATTATATTCACATTATTAAATTAAAGGGAAGAATAGTGAATTAATCTCCCATTTTCGAATTTCTTGGTTTAACCATTTCTATTCAGTGGAGAATGCAATCTAAAGTTACCGGACGAACCTTAATGCCATATTACAGCAGATAGAATCTCACCGGTTTCAGGCGGAGCTATTCAAAGATCGGTATGGATAAAACCTGATTTTCCCAAATGTTCATTAAGCATTAGTAAATAAAAATTGACCTTACTTCAATTTTCTTCCAAAGAGCGTTTAGCATGCTCATTGGTCACTGTCACCTCAGGTTGATTTAATGCACTTTTTATCTTTTCTATATTTTATTGATAGCAAACGGTTTCCGTTAATGCTAACGATTTTTCAATTGGTGGTTTATGATTGTCTAATTGGTAAATAAAGATATCCTATTGGTTGTTCATTATGACCAATTGGGCATAAATGATTAGCCTATTGGATGATAATGGTTGTCTCCAGTTGGTGCATAGAATACATGTTTAAATACAGTAAACAACAAATAAACGATTAGCTGAAATTTATTATTTATAAAACTATGAGGTTCAGCTAAAAATAAAAGACACATCAACATTTTGAGGTTGATATGGTTCGTTCTTGAATCTCATTGACTGCGTTATTTCCGATTCTGTCATTATACGCTTATTTAAAAGAAAGTCCAACAATTTTTGCAAATCTTTATCAAAGAATTGATTCTTGAGAAACACTGGGAAACCTTGTAAACTGTAACTTGAATCATTCTTAATGACCAGTGGCGGATAGACATAACCGAAAGATCCATAATTGTTGTTATTTAATGTGATTTTATTTAAATCACTAAACTGTTTAAATTCAATTGAAACGACTTCTGTACACTGACAGTTTGAATTAAAATAAACTCTTTCCTTCTTTATCATTGATGCTTGTATTTCATATCTTTCAGCTAATTTATCACGTATATCCATTTCATTTGATGAGATCTTTATGGTAGGAAATCGAATGAATCCATTTTTAGTGTAATACATCTAAATAATACAGTGATTCTTTTCATTAAGCAGAACATCATAAATTACAAGTATTAGACTTTTCTGTTTGAAAATTTTAAATAATTTCTTATTCGTATTATAGTAAAATATAATAGTATTATCTGAACATTTATAGTTTCTTTGAAAATTTTCGGTACTAATAAATTCGTCACATTTTTTCTTAAGAAAATTAATCTTTAAAAAAATCACTAAGACGCATGAAAATGCAATCAAAATAACATAAAACGGCCTCTAAAACATAAAATATAATATTAAAAAAATATTAAGTTAATTTAAAATTTCATGCATAAAAATGAAATAATTTCCATATAAAAATTTATATAAATATTACGATATTAATATGAACATATTTTTAAATATATAATATGTTAATAGACTTTTTTTCATTCTAATAAACATAATAATATATTAATATATATTTAAATTATTTAAAATACGATTTTGGAAAAAATATTTTAAAACAACTATTAAATATAAGAAATATTCGAATGATACTAAATAATAGTTTACTTACCCTATATACTTATCCAAAAAAAGTTTTATTATCTGTCCTTAAATCGTCTATTGAATAAATTACTTTTGATTTATTGTGAATAAAATTCTTTATTTGTTGGCCACTTTTGATCAGATTTTAGATGATATTTCATTTATTTTCATACTGAGAATTTATCAAAGAAAATATCTTTGCAAAACAAATTTTCAGCTTTGCATTTATCAATTGTTATAATGACTGAAAATTGTGATGAGTAGTAAAACGGATTTATCAAAACTGTTGGTTGTGGTCATTGCTTTATTTTTGTCAACATGGCTAGTAATGCATTTCAATGTCAGGATTATTACGATGGCTCAATCATAATAGTCACAACCCCTAATTAAGACACAGTGTAACCAAACGACATCCATGGCGAAAAATACACAGAAACTCGGTAGATTTAAAGAAAAGGGTATATATGCCTGATCTGAAAAAGCGCAAAAAGAAAAATAACCAAAAGACCAAAACTAACACGGAAAAGCTATCTGCAATCTATTAACATTCTATTCAATAAGCATCCATCGAACTTTATCAAATTCTTTTTGAATCGTGATTATCGAACTTATAATCATTTATTTGTGGAACTATTGTATATTTATTTCATTTAACAAACTGCTTTATTTCTCTTATAGTTGATATATTCCTGTTGTACTAATTTATTTTACAGTTGATGTATTTCTGTTGTATATATTTATTTTATAGTTGATATACATATTCATTTTACAATTCATAGTACAATATAAATTATATTTTATCATACACGTAATTTATTTAAAGGGGAAAATAAATAATTTATAAAAAAAATATTAAGTATTATTACAATTAGTAAATAAATTGATTATTATTATTGAAGTAGTATTATAATAAGTAAATAAATCTTGTATAATGTAAAAATATAAACATTTTATAAATTATTAAATACATGCACGCGATTTGAATAGTTAAATATTTATTATTAAAAACATGCACGCGAAATATAGGTACAAAAATAAATGTAATTAATATTTCAATAGTAAAATAGTCCGTACGTATAAGCCTGAAATAATAATATTTTATTTTTATTAAAGAAAATTTAATATAAATTGACGCGAATAATATCTTTTAGTTTGCTCAAAAAATCAGCTCCAAGAAGAACAACTTAAACCCCAGAGCAGACGAAAACAATCTACATACACGATAATAAATTACCATTTAGGTTACATAGCGCGCTTTACATAATATAAAACAACAACATATTTTTGAACGCAGTTTAGAGTCAATTGTACAATTGTAGAAATTTTAATCTGTGAAGATAATCAATTGTAGAAATTAATTCCTTTTTGAATTTGAATTGTTTTGTTATTGGTAAATCTTAATAGTTAATAAATATTTATACAAAGACTTATATTTTTTCATATTTATATATTTGAGCAGGGATCGGCCCTTATTTCAAAGTTAATCCACACTTCCCATAATATTTAAATTATTCTTCAAAAAATTTGAGCAGGGATCTGCCTGTATTTTTAATTCTAACCTATATTCCAATAGAAATACTTACGGCGACGGGCCAGTGGAGAAGCCCCCACATTATGGCCCGATCAATCCGTGTGAATCTGAAAAGCCAGCTGACCTACTCGCAAGAGGAACAACTAGTATCCTTAAGCTGTGGCCTACTGGATCCCAGCTCCACTGTAACTATTTTTCGTAAGTAATAAACATAACAATTGAACCCAAAATTTATTATTCAAAACTTTAAAAACTAAATGAAAATTAAACAATTAAAATGAACAAAAAAAATTAACTAAAAGCTAAAGTGAATATAAAATTTATTAGCTTAAAACATTATATTAAAATTACACATTAAAAGAAAATTACCAACTCCAATACCATGATGGCATAAAATCAAAAACTGAGAGAATATGTTTACTCTCTGAAAATCAAGTTGTGGAGTTGAAAAACTAGTTTTCTAACTGAATTTTCAATCAGTATTTATACTGATTTTGATTGTGCATCTATGCATTCTCTGCCACTATATCCAATCAGAATGCAGTAAAATTGGAATTACTTTTGCATGCACGCATGAGTGTGTGCAATTATTTATTTTTTTTAATTTAACTGATTTAATTAATTAATTATTTAATTTTTTATTAATTTTAATCTAATTTTATAAATTTTATAATCTAAATAATTTTAGTTAATTTTATTTTAATTTTTATTAATTTAAACAATTTGATTCTATAAATTTCATAAGTTACCTAATTCTAACTCATTTTAATTTGATTTTTTAGTTAATCTGTTAATAAAATTTTTAGTTTCAATTTTTTAAATTTATTTATCGTATATACTTGCGTATAAGTCGAGAAATTTACGTCAAAATTTCAGGTAAAAAATAGACACTTCGACTTATACGCTTGTCAATAATAAATTAAATTAATTTTTCAAGTTTTTTTAATCACATTTATTTATATTAAATTATATACCAGTAATTGAAAATGGATTATTTCATCATAATTAAATTAATTTTAAATTAACTTATTAAACCAAAAAGCATTTATTAAGAAATGTTATTTAATAACCGACAGGTTTGCAACAGTTCAAAACAGTAATATGCAATTATTCAATTGATTAACTTACAAATGGTTTATCAATTCATTTGAACTCTTAAGTTGAAAAACGAAAACCCTCAGTTGTTAAAAAATGAAACGAAGTCGTGATTCATACGAAGCTGGATTTAAGTTACGAGTTGTGGAGCTGGCTGAGAAAAACGGTAACTCAAAAGCTGCCACAGAAACCAACATTAGTGAGAAGCTTGTGCGAGATTGGAGAAAAAATAAAAGTGATCTTACTGAAATACCAAAAACAAAACGTGCAAGACGAGCAGGTATCCCATAATTTTTCGGTTTAGAAACAGAAATCAACGAATGGGTTTCGGAGCAACGCTAAAATGGATTTATAGTCACAAGAGGATCCATTGTGTTTCGTGCCCTTCAATTAAAAAAAAAGATAAGTATCAAGACCAGTCTAATATTTCAACATTCAAAGCATCACCTGGATGGTGTACAAGATTTATGAATCGGAATTCATTAACACTCAGGCAGAGAACAAAGATTGCACAGAAACTTCCAGCTGGTTTGGAAGACAAAATGTTTGCCTTTCATTCTTTTGTCATTAATCTAAGAATAAAACATAAAAACCATATAATCTCTTATCTTCGGACACTCTGAAACTCGTTTTCCGTGAAAGCTTTTAACATAGAAGTCCAAGATGGGAACAACTAAGAAAATGAGTAAATTATAAAATGATGAAGTAAAAAGAGAAAATGGGGAACAATACCTTATACGGTAGCCCATGAACCCAGAGGTTCGTCAGGTATTTAGCAGTGCTTATGTTTTGGCTCATATTTTGCTGACAGCCACCCACTAAATTGCAGTGTTTAGTGGAAAATGAAAGTAATTGTGCGCGGTTTGTAGTGGGACGTGAAAAAAATAAGCATATATATATATATATATATATATATATATATATATATATATATATATATATATATATATATATATATTGTTGGGTTTTATTTTTAAAAGTCGGTTCTCTCTCTGACTCCTCGTGTTATTATTCAAACAAATAAGTCGAAACCCAACACATAATAACTTTATTCAATTTCAAATAAATTACAACTTTTCACTATAATTGCACCTTTCGCTCAATATAATTATAACTCGATAAGGTGGATAACCCAAGGGGCAATCACCTTTTCTGATACGATAATTAAACTTTTTTTGAATTACTAAATTTCATTTTTTATCACTGATCTCCTGATTTCCTAAGCTTCTTTTATTTTCTTCGACCAAGTGGCGGGCTTGTCTGATTCTGAGCCCTCTTTTTATATTGTTACTGAGAGGGCAATTATCTTAAAGAATTGCAATTAATTATCTCCCGGGAATCCTAGGTAAACATTTGAGGGTTTCGAAATTATTTTAATTTGTTTATATTAGATTGGCGCTTGAAATATTTTCTCTCTTATCTGATCTATTGGATCTCGCCGCACATTGGGTTTCCTTCATTGCTCGGGTTTCCCATTGGCTTGGGCTTTCCATTACAGATTTATTAATTTTAATTAATTTGTTTTTTCGCAATAACTTTCCCTGTGAACACCTTACTAAATTTTCATTATTGCAAAAATTGGGAAAAGAGATTAGTGAGACCAAGTTGGAATTAAACCATTTGTAATACCATTAGATTAAGAAAATGGTAGGGAAACGGAGTGATTTGTTGGGCTGAAACCGAGAACTGAGAGTTTGTTTTAATCGATTGAAAATACCTAACACAAAAACCGCAAAGTTGAAAAAATTTATGATCAAGGTTTAATATAAAATAAACGCTACAATTTAAATGCACACTATTTTAATGTATTTGCACACTATAAATGCTAACTATAAATAATAAATGCTAACTATAAATAATAAATGCTAACTATAAATAATAAATGCTAACTATAAATAATAAATGCAAACTATAATAAATAAAAGCTAACTATAATAAATAATTGCTAACTATAAATAGTAATGCTAACTATAAATAAATTATTTTCTAACTATGTTTGTTTTATTCATAATAAATACTTCTTTGTCGTTATAGCAATGGTGGAATTTAAAAAAAATTCAGAGTTTGACTTTGTTCCAGAATACTGTTCTTCAGGAAATGAAGATGAAGAACACGTTTTAAAACTTGAAACTCGAAAGAAAAAAATTTGCAAAGACTGGAAAAGAGCAAATGCATTTGCAAGTTCAAATGAAGCTGAGGATTTTGTAAAAAACGAAAAAGTGTGGTCTTGTTTTTGGACAAATAAAACTGAAGAGGGGAAAAAGAGGTTTTTCCGCTGTAATCGTGTTAAATTTCGTGGGGAACAATGTTCAGCCTCAGTTTACTTGTGGTACGAGTCCAGCACTAGTGATGTTGTTCTATACAGATCAGGACATGCACATGATTGTGACAACATCAAAACAAGAACAACAATGACAGATACCGTCAAAGCTGAAATTGACAAATTGTTTGCTTTAAAATTGAAACCAAAAGCAATGTTAGAACATTTGTCTAACGAAAAATTACCCCTTCCGAGTCAAACACAACTGAATAATCATCTGGCATCCTTGAGAAAGTCCAAATATGGTGCCAACATCATTAGCCTTGGAGAATTAAATCAGTGGTTGCAAATTCATTCAGCTGTTCCAGAAGCAGATAACAAAGCATTTGTTGTTGCATATGAAATTAAATATGAGGACACTGGATATTTCCGGTACTTCATTTCATCCAAAACAATGTTGAAAATGGCTTTAAACGCTGACAACATTCATGCAGATGCTACATACAAACTTGTATGGCAAGGCTTCCCTGTTCTTGTTATTGGTACAACAGATCGCAATCGCCAGTTTCATTGTTTTTGTATTGGAGTATGCACCGATGAAAAAACTGAAAAAAAATCTTCAATGCTCCCTTCAATCCAAGCACATTAATTTCTGATGCATCAAAAAGCATCCAAAACTCTTTCATAGCAGCGTTTGGCAAAGACGTATTGGTGATTATGTGCTGGGCTCATATGAAAAAAAATGTTCAGAAAAAAGTGGATTCTTTGATTCCAAAAGATGCAAGACAGGAAATTTTGTCTGACATTGATTCTTTGCAACTCAGTCAATCCAGAAAAGTTTTTGAAAAAGCATCAATTTTATTCTTGAAAAAGTGGAAGGCAAACAAGGAGTTTGTCGAATACTTCACAGCTGAATGGCTTAAATCAAATAAAAATTGGTTTGAAGGTGCCAAAAAACTAACACCTAGCACAAACAATGCCTTTGAGGCATACAACCGAGTCATGAAAGATGAAGATTCTATGAGAGAGCGAGTCTCACTATCAAGATTTACTGTTGGATTGGTTGATTGGATTGAAAGGTGGTCCAACAATTACGAATCTGGAATTAAAGTCATCAAAACCTAACCAGAAATTGACTTGGAACTTTGGACTAGCTCATACCAGTGGGCAAAGTTGAAGAAAACCATTTCTCCAGAATCAACAGAGAGTGGTGTTGTTTACAAAATTGCTGCAAAAGATTTGAGAGAAACCTACGATGGAATTGACAACTGGGAAACGTTTGATGAGTTTAAAATTAATGCATTTCTTTCTTGGACTACTATTTTACCAAAAGATCAAAATGACTGGATTAACGGAGACTGTAACTGCCCTTCTTTTTTTAAAAAAAATGCTTTGCAAACACATTGTTGGATTAGCTATTCGACTAAAGCTTGTAGCCCTTCCAACCGAAGCGAAAAATGTTCCAATTGGAACCAAAAGAAAGAGAGGTCGCCCTGCAAAAGCAAGAAAAGCATTGCTGTTGCAGTAGAACTAAAAATTTATTATATCTAGTGCAAATAAAATGCAGCCATCATACAAAACATTTTGTTAAACCATTTTTTAAATGTCTATAAATTGTTGTATTTAAGCATTCACAATAAATTGTAATCTCTATGTTTTTTTATTCATTGAAATATATCTGAAATTTTTATTTTATAATGTATAAATATTTTTGAAAATAGTGTGCAAATATTTATTTTTTAGTTTGCAGAACATAGTTAGCAAATATCGATTTTATAGTGTGCAAAAATTATTTTTTAGTTTGCAAAAATAGTTAGCAAATGTTAATTTTTTAGTCTGCAAAATGGGATTATTTAGTTTGCATTTAATTAGGAGCCTAAAATAAATAAAGTAAATTACGTAACACATTAAGAATCAATAAACCCCGTATAAGAGAATAAAGAGATAAATAAATTTAACAAAAAATTGAACACTTTAAGATTTCGATAGAAAAATTATAAAATGTAAAATAGAATTATTTGAAAATTATTTAAACGATATAAAAATTAAATAGTCAAAATAATAAAATTAGTTAACATTATGTAAATTGTAAAGTTTATAGAATTAAATGGTTAGAATTATGTAACTTATTAAATTTAAAGAATAAAAGTGTTTAAATTAATTAAAATTAAAATAACTCAATTTATTTAAATTATAAAATTTATAAAATTAAATTATTAAAATTAATAAAAAATTAAATAATTAATTAATTAAATTAATGAAATTAAAAATAAATAAATAATTGCACACACTCATGCATGTATGCAAAATTAATTCAAAATTTCTCGCACTCTAATTGGATAGAGTGGCAGAGAATGCATGAATGCACATTCAAAATCAGTATAAATATTGATTACAAATTCATTTGAAGAAGCTAGTTTTTTCAACACCATAACTGGTCATTTCGGATAGTGTAACCATTACATTGACGGTAAACACTTGCTCTCAGTTTGTTCTCGATTTTATGCCATCGTGGATTGGGTTGGGTAATTTTATTTTTTATATGAAATTTTTATGTAATGTTTTAAGCTAAATAAATTTTATATTCAATTTAGTTTAGTTGTTTACTTGTTTAATTTTCATTTAATTTTAAAGTTTTGGATTATAATTTTTATTGGGTTTAATTGTTATGCTTATTGATTATGAACGATAGTACCGTGGAATTGAGATCCAGCATACCATGGTTTGGGGTACCTTCGGGATGCTCAGACTGGTGGGTATGCTGGCTTTTCAATCACGCAGCTGATTTCGGGCCGAAATGTGGAGGCTTCTCCACGGGTCCGTCGCTGGAAGTAACTTTGGTCAAAATTAGGTTAGGACTAAGAATACAGGCAGATCCCTGCTCAAATTTTTTGAAGAACAATTTAAATATTATGGGAAGTGTGGATTAACTTGGAAATAAGGGCCGATCCCTGCTCAAATCTTTTGCGAGATAGGTTAAATATTCATAAATATCAAGGAAAATACCTAGCAACATTTATTAATAGAAAAATAAGGGCGCATCCCTGCGCAAAATTTTAGAAGAGAACAATTGGGAATACCCATAATTGAGAACCACAAATAATCTAAAAAAATCATACATAGTGAATAATGACGTAAGACCTTCTATCGGCCATCTAGAACCCGAAGAGAAAATACAATGGGGAGTAGTTTTAGCAATAGAGCTCACCTGCTCATTGTTTTTCGCCTTTGTGTACAGTACCAACATGGTCGTCGCCGTGGGTACACAAATGGTTTAAAGTACAATAGTCATGGAGGTGCTTAGGAAAGAGTCGAGTGAATACCTATGATTACCTCTAACGTATTTAAAATTTAAAATGACACACCCCTAAGTAACCAACAATATAGAAGAACGGTTTTCTGATTGTTTTAATTTGTTTACTCTTGATTAGGGCTCAAAATATTCCCTCTTTTATTTTATTGCCCGGTTCTCACTTCCCATTGTTTTAGGCTTTCCATAACCGATTAATTAATTAGTTTTATCGCATCAACTTTCCTTGTGAACACCTTATTAAATTTTCATTCTAATTTCTGAACTCGTCTATCAATTTTGCGTTCAACCATACCTCCGTTCAATATTTGCATTGTAATGTTCCCAGGGCCGTGCCTGACCGGCGTTCATTACGTGCGCCACACGCAGGCGGCCAAATTAAAAGGCGGCCTGACGACCAGAAAAACAAAAAAAAATTAAAAAGCAAAATAACAATGTTAATATATAGTCATAGTCATATATAATCGAAGTAAATTGTAAAATAGTTGAGTGTTGTTGTCAATTCGTCAATTGTAATCATTATCATTGCGCTCTATGGCGTACTAAATTTTTTTTAGCTGCGTCTATCACAGAATATTATTCTGTGCGCTTATTGGCGAGCGTATGCTGGCGCAGTGGCCGCATAGAACTCCGTGATGTAAGAATAAAGAGAGATGAACACTCTTTTTAACCCACGTGAACGAGTACATCTCTCTTTATTCTAACTGATTTTAACCTTACTGAGTTCTACTGGTTCTACGCGCCAACATGCACTCACATGCGCTCGGCATTGGCCATATCAGAATCAAGTGCAAAGTGCAAATTTATCTTTCACGTGTGTTCAGTTGCTCTACCTGGCTGTAGGTAAGTTTGGAGCGCGTGCGCGGGTGTGTTTGTGCGTTATAATATGTGATTTACCTGTCTGTCTATAGCACGGCAAGCGTCTCAGCTGCGTGGCAATAAAACCCTATTCAAACTCGGAAAGCGCTTGGGCAGATTCCCTCACCGCCTCACCCAACGCTTTGTTACAAAATGTTGAAAAAGGTAATGAATTTAATTCTATAATAAATTAATTTCAATATAAATATATCAAAAAATATCAAAAACTACAATTGATAAGAATATGCAACGGTATTATGACGCCGAGAAAAAACGATGGTGTCAAATTGTCAGGCGCATGATATCTGTGGTACAATTTCTAGCAGGACAGTGTTTAGCTTTTAGAGGTTCTTCCAGCAAATTGTACGAAAAAATAATGTAAATTTTCTGAAAGCAATTGAAATGATGAAAAATGAAAATTTGATGATATAAAGGCAGACCACATAAAACGCGTACAAGAACCAATCGCTTTAAAGAACCACATGCCAAATTACCTGGGAAATCGCTTTCAAAATGAAATAATCACTATCCTTGCAACCCAAATTCAAAAATATTTATTAACATCAATAAAAGAGGCAAAATATTTTTCAGTCATTTTGGACTGTACGCCGGACACTGGACATGTCGAGCAAATTACAATGATTATTAGGTATGTACATATTAAAAATTATGAAGTTGAAGTAAGAGAAAATTTCATTGGCTTTTATCAAGCTGAAAAATGTACTGAAGAATCTATTTACGACTTCTTAAATCAAAAGTTAAACTATCTTGAATTAAATATTAACGATATGAGGGGCCAAGGATACGATAATGGGTCTAATATGTCCGGAAGGATTGGAAAAACGAATTTTGGACAATTATCCACAAGCTCTGTTTATGCCATGCAACGCGCATGCATTAAATTTGGCCATTAATGATGCAGCTAAAGTTTCGTTTTCAACGGTGGATTTTTTCAGTAAATGTATCTGCAATATACAACTTTTTCAGTGGATCACCATTTAGATGGCAAGTTCTAAAGAAAAATGTAAAATCTTTAACATTGAAACAAGTTAGTGAAACTTGATGGGAAGCAAGAATTAAAGCGATTAGACCACTGCGAAATGAATTAGGTGAAATTTATGACAGCCTTATAGAAATTGCTGAGGAATCTTCAATGCCAACAGTTCGACATGAAGCTGAATGTTTGGCAATGAAACTTAAATCTTATAAATTTATTTCTTCAATAATAATATGGTACGAAATCTAGGAAAAGGTAGATTTTATTAGCAAAATAATGCAGAAAGTTTCTTGGAATATCAGTTCGTGTGCTGAATCAATTAAGGAAGTTTTGAAATTTTTCAAAAGCATTTGAAATGACGAAAGTTTCGAAAATTATTTGCAGATTTCTAATGAACTTTGTAAAGCACTTGAAACAGAACCGGATTTTCCTGCTGAAATTAGTGTACGTCGCCGACATCACCGAAAACAATTTAGCTATGAAGAAGATGAAGATATTCAATTTACTCCAAAAGAACATTTTCAAATTAATACAGCTATTTCATCTCTTACCACCCGTTTTAAAACTTTGTCAAATTTCGAACAATGTTTTGGATTTCTATACAAATTTATTGATATGGAACATGAGGAAATAAAAAAAAGTTGTTTCGATCTCCATAATAAATTTAAAGATGGTGAATCTTGTGATATCAGTGGTGTAGAATTATATCAAGAGTTAATTTCTCTAAAAATTATCATAAAAGACAGAAAGCAGCCCGAAGAACTTATAAAGTTTTTATACAAATACAACTTGGAGACTTCTTTTCCAAATGTCGCCACAAGTTTAAAACTTTTACTGACAGTCCCAGTATCTGTTGCATCTGGAGAGCGAAGTTTTTCAAAATTAAAAATATTCAAAAACCACCTGAGAACTTCAATGACTCAAGAACGTCTCAGTAATATATCAATTATTGCAATTGAAAGTGAAATTGCTGATTCCTTAAATATTGAAGGGGCGATTGAAGAATTTGCCTCTAAAAAAAATCGCGTAGGGTAAATTTTTGATTGTAATATCATAGATTTATAGATGTGCCAAAACATATTAATGTTTTATATTCAATGGTAATATGTACATGTACATTAGATGTATAAGTATAATAATAAACATTAAAAATGAAAATTTGATTTTTTTTCTTTGATTTTGATGTTATCTCAAAGGGCGGCCATGCATACTAGCACGCAGGCGCCCATATACCCAGGTACGGCCCTGAATGTTTCAAATAAATTACAATATGAATCATCATATAATTTATGTTAATTTTAACATATTTAAATAACAAATTTATTAAAATCTTAAATTATTTTTGCAATATTATTTAAAACACTTGATTATCTTTTATAATAACTATCCTTGAAAATTTGTAATTAAGCTTATAAATAATAAATAATTTATGAAGATTTTAGTTGAAAGTTTTTATTTAGTACTAAGATACTTTGATTTATTTAATATTTGAATGTTCTCTTTGAATGTTCTATGACTTCAGTATTGTTTAAATAATAGTTTTTTTCTGATTTTTGAATTTAAAATATCTCAAATATAAAATGAGTCTTTGGGCTGATAAGCATAAACCGTTGACCCTAAACGAACTTGATTATCATAAAGATCAAGCTAGTCGGATTCAAACACTTGTTATTTAATAGTAATAACAAATTTATTTAGTAATTATTTATTTAGGTTACAAATGGAGATTTTCCACATTTATTAATTTGTGGGGCAGCTGGTTCCGGTAAAAAGACTAGAATCCATTGTATTCTTCGGGAGTTATATGGACAAGGAGTTGATAAGTTACGTTTAGAACACCAAGAATTTGTCACTCCATCTAACAAAAAAATTGATATTAATTTGGTCGTTAGTAATTATCACATTGAAGTGAATCCCAGCGATGTTGGAATTCATGATCGAGTTGTTATTCAAGATTTAATTAAAAGTTCAGCATCAAATGTACAAATAAATTCTATTCAACAAAAAGAATTTAAAGTCATAGTCCTGCATGAAGTTGATAAACTTACTACTGAAGCACAACATGCCTTGCGTAGGACAATGGAAAAGTACATATCGTGTTGTCGTTTAATTCTATGCGCTGAATCAACCAATAAAGTGTGTTAATTATAAAAATTTTTAAATATAAATTTAAAATATTTTGATGTTTACTTTTATATATTTTTATATTTAGATTATTCCCGCTATTCGTTCTCGATGCTTATTTATCAGAGTTCCATCTCCATCTGAAAAAGAAATTGAGAATATAATTATATCGACTTGTCAAAAAGAAAGTCTTTTAATGCCTCGACCTCTTGCTAAAAGGATAGCCGAAGCATCGAAAGGAAATCTGCGCCAAGGATTATTGATCGCAGAAGCTTGTAGAATACAACAATACCCGTTTACTGATAATCAATCCATTGTATTGCCTGATTGGGTCAATTATGTCAAAGAAACAGCATCGATAATAATAAACGAACAGAGTCCGAAAAAGTAACAAAAGCTAAAATAATTTTTGTTAATTAAAATGATTTTCAGATTGCTTGAAGTGAGAGGACGATTCTATGAATTGCTGACACATTGCATTCCAGAATTAACAATAATGAGAGTGCATTTATTGATTAAGGATAGTAATGGTTAATATCGTTGCTCGTTTAGGAACTTACTGATGAGTTGGCGGTATTTTGTGACTTGCCATTGAAACTGACGCTTTATCAGATCGCGGCCCAATATGAATATCAGATGAATCTTGGACAGAAAGCAATTTACCATTTGGAAGCTTTTGTCGCTAAATTCATGTCGATTTTCAAGAGTCATTTCAATGTTGCGTTAATGGATGAATCATTCTAGAGGGGAGGGGGGGATCGCGTGGCTTAGGAGATCAATTCTTATTGCTGATGTTAATAAATTTCCACTTTGTCTTTTATTATTGTTCTCGTTTTGTTCTATTTGTTATTGATATGCGATATTTTTAATTTTGTCCAATGTCCAGTGCTGGATTTAGATCTGATAAGGCTCTAGGCTATTTGAAATATGGAGCCCTTTATAAGACCAGATATCATATCTCAGCGCCAAATATGATTTTCGGATACCTAGAGGGATAAACTGAAATGCAATTAGGAAGTATAGATAGTGAAATAATAAATCTTTAATTTAAAATCATTTTTATTAATAACAAACTTTAACCCTTTCATTGGGGAATTAATTCTGTGGGTAAATTAATTATCTAGACCATCAAACCTAGTAAGGGGACTCAAATTATGCAAAAAAATAATAAATAAAAACAAATTTCAATTTTCTTAAAAAGTACTTCTCACATTATATTTTCGAAAAGGTACAACAGATATTCAGCACACAAAACTGTGTACAATATATTGTACACTCCGTATAAAAGGGTTAAAATGCAAACTCCGATAAAAAGAAGCAAAAGATCTTTTAAAAAAATCAATTTACAAAGGCTTATTATCTAATCTCTTGAAACATGCTATGAGAATTAAGGAATTATATTTAACTAAAATATTTTCTTGCATGAGACTGAGGGAACATAATTTATCTTGAGTCATTGTTGTTCTAAATTCAGAAGCTGCCGAAATTTATCAATAATCTCGGTTGTCATAATTATGGCTAAACAAACCCTAGACACAATAGCGCTTTGCCTTTGTTCTTCGAATTGACGCCCTAAAAGAATTTGACAGCTGTGGTGGGTTACAGGTAAGTATATATTCTACCTTGTCGTGCTGTTTACAGCGTAACCCAGAATACAGGGGTGTGTTACGCTTGATACCCTTTGAGTGTTCAATGTTGGTACTGTATCAAGGTTTGAGTTCCAACAAGAAGTGAACATGCACCTGGATACTATAACCGCCCAGTACTCACTGCCGATAGAAGGCCTATGTTCGATTTACTGTGGTACCTTTCATGAGACTGTTTTCCCATGATCATTAATTACAAAATAATCATACTCAACAACAAATCTTTTTTTAAAGAGAGTTTGAAGAACTTTTTTTTCCAATTTCACCACTGATTATTTTTTCCATTTAATTATATATATATATATATATATATATATATATATATATATATATATATATATATATATATATATATATATATATATATATATATATACGTACGCCCATAACGTTTCCACTTACTCTATGCATGAACTACAAAAACATTTATTCACATTACCAAATGATCACTTTATCCGTTTGAAGACATATCAGCCAAGCACTTAAGCAAGCATACGAGGCCTATAAATGTTATTAATTATTACCTTTTGGGTCGTATATAAAATAAGATAAAGGTGATAACAATCTTAATCTGAACTACATAGTGAAAATAATTAGAATTCTGAACCTAGTTAAATAATCTCTAATTTTTATTTAATCCCCTTTTAAAGATTTTTTAGAAAATTTATTTAATTTTACACTACCTTATTTCTCTTTGCCTTAATTCAGCCTAAATACTTTGGGTCAGAATATTGTTAATCCACTTTAGGATATACAGGTAGTCCTCGACTTACGACCGAGATAGGGACCCGAGCAACAGTCGTATGTTGAGTTGGTCGTAAGTCGAGTTCATATAAAAAAAATAAATAAAAAAAGAACAAAAATACAAGCGGATTATTAGAAGCAAAATACAAATTCATAGTTCAGTCTTTATTTAAAATTATAATAAAAAGCCAAAAATACATTTATATTAAATAAATTAAATTAAAATTACATGTTTACTTGTCCTCGTCATCCGAACTTATCACATTAATATAATCCATTGAGTTATCTTGAACAACTGCACCTTCGGTGGCAGTTTTTAAAAAAAACCTGTCTAATGTTGTTTGCACACTTTGAACTTTCATTTCGCTATAAATTGCATAATAACATGCCATATTTTCCTCAATAAGCTTATTTACTTTTGTAAATCTTTCCTCATTAGCATCCATTTCTTCCAATTTTTGCATTCCCTGATGAATTTGGTGAAAAGCTGCAGCCATTTCTTTTGCCGAAACATTTTTTTGTGGCATTTCTTCCTCGTCTGATTTGCTTTCATCCGCAACACATTGTGCTTCAAGATTCAATAAATCTTCATTCGTTAGATTATCTACATGGTATTCAATAAGTTGGTTAATATCTGCATTGTCAACATCAAGATTAAGTTTCTGACCAAGCTCTACGATCTGAGCGGGTATTTGTTCAATGCCAATTTCGCTTTCAATTGTCGAACTAACATTCTCTTGAAGTCGCTTTGTTAGATTTTTCCATATTCCACTCATACAAGAAAGTCTGACCTCTTGCCATCCACCTGCTATGTTTTTAATTGCTTGAAGCATATTATATTTCGACCAAAATTCTTTTAGAGTGATCTCATTTTCAAGTGCTTTAATTGCTTGACTAAATGTGATTTTCAAAAAGTGAGCCTTAAATGTGGCAATAGCTCCCTGATCCATTGGCTGTAAAATACTGGTGGTATTTGGGGGTAAATACATAATTTTTATGTTCGGCGAGAGATCGCCAAGATATGGTGGGTGTCCAGGTGCATTATCCAGTAATAAGAGGATTTTAAAAGCAATGCCCTGTCGATTACAATATTCTTTTACTTCAGGCGCAAATACCTTCATAAACCAGTCCTCAAAAAGTAATTGCGTCATCCAAGCATTTTTATTTGTGCGGTAATGTACTGGTAACATATTGATATCCACTCCTTTAAATGCTCTTGGTTTTCTTGATCGATGTATTACAAGAGGTTTCAATTTATACCCAGCAATATTTCCGCCCAATAAAATTGTGATGCGATCTTTATGTACCTTAAAACCTGGCATACGTTTTGCTTCCTTATGAATGTACGTACGATCAGGCATTTTCTTCCAATAAAGCGCGGTTTCATCAACATTAAAAATTTGTTCGTTGGTATAATTTTCTTCTTTAAGGAAATCATCGAACAAAATCCTCAGCAGCTTTATTATCAGCACTGCCTGCCTCTCCAGAGATTTTTACATTTTGTAAATTCGCTCGTTTCCTAAATTTTTGAAACCAGCCGTTACTTGCAATGAATGTCTGATCATGGCCTTCCCCTCCCTTTAATTTCAACATTTCAAAAAGACTAAGAGCTTTAGTTTTGATAATTGCGAGGCTAAGAGGAATTTGTTTTATGATCAAATCCTCTATCCAAATCACCAACAACTTTTCCATTTCATGCATGGCCCCTTGCCTTTTTTTGGTTATAACTGTAGATTGCATACATGCTGATTCTCGAACTGCTTTTAAAATTCGATCTTTATCTTTTAAAATTGTTGAGATTGTTGAATGGGATAGTTTAAAGGCATGCGCTTGAGTCTTTCACCATTTTACCACTATCATGCTCTTTAATTAACTTATGTTTCATTTCTAAATCTATAGCACTTCTCTTATTTTTTCTACTTCTAATATTCACAGACATTTTTGGGATAAAAAAATTATTCACTTTTAAAAAATTAAAATGGCTAACTCAATTGGGCCTTTTTTAGCCTTTAAATTTTTGATATGACAGATAAATTTATGCTGTCTTTTTCTTTTTAAATTAGTTGTAGCTAAACAATTTAAAAGTGCTGAATATTTTTTAAGGCTTGCTAATTTAATTTTTTACTAATTCTAAATTTGTTTTTGTTGTTAAAAACTAAAATAGTAGGTAACTTATAAAATTAATAGTGTTTAATTAAGGAAAATTAATTGGTTTAATTTTTTAGTTCGGTTCGAAACAAAAATCAGGCCCATTGGGAAAAATAATTTTAGGAAATAATTTTGGTCGTAAGTCCGAACCGTCGTAAGTCGAGCCGTCGTAAGTCGAGGACTACCTGTAGTTTTAAATGTTTATATTAGAATTTATAAATATTGACTATTTAAAATTTTTAATTATTGTAAAAATTTACCTTATTTTTGTGTTTCTTTATTTTTCAGTCATATTATAACCGGCCAACTTAGCTCTGACGGTGGGCGTAAGAAGAGAAACTCTAAAGGATCCTCTTCTTACCTCACTGGGCAGGGTTGATAAAGCAGATGGAAACAACAATTTCCATGATATTTCCAGAACATTCCATGATATTTTAATCTAAATCTTATTTTAATGGCATTTTTATTGATTCTTTTTATGATTTTTATTATTTTAAAACTTAAGTATTTATTTCTATTCGTGATTTTAATTTACTTTTCTTATTTCTACGTATCCCTTAATTCGAATTTATCCGTTGTTGTAATGTGTTTTTAGGTTATACCTCAGTAGGTCTCGTGCATTACTTCACTCGTGTTTTTATTTTATTTTTGATTCGGACGTTTTATTATTGTGTATTGTACTTTCTATTATATTTGCTTATTTTGAGTTTATTATATTTCATTTTTAAAATACTATTACTGCTAGGTATGCATGTTGTGTACCGACAAATTTCGCTACAATCTTAACTTTTGGTACCAAAACTAAGTTTTTTTAACCCAATAGCTGGTTGAGATTAAATTATTAATGTTTACAACAGTTGTTGGTATTTCCTTAGTTTATTGACTGATAATATGGTCATCACTGGAGAACCAATTTCTGCAATGCTTTTAAATCAATACTGATTTAAGCTTACTGATTTTATTTCTACCTCTGGTGACTATTTCACCTCAATTTATAATAATTATTTTTTGCACTTTTAAAATTCATATTTACTATTTATATATAATTTATTTTGTAAATTACTATATTCAATATATAGTTTATTTATAGTAATTAATTTATACCAATAATATAATATTTATATTTATAGTATTTATTTATTCCTAATTTCTATTTATAGTAATTATTTATTTATAACACTAATTATTATTTACTGATTAGCCCTTATGGCTATTGTTTTATCGAGCCGAAACCCAACAATAGTTTGCGTTTCAGATCTACACTGTAAATACAGTGGTTCTTGACAAACAGAATTTGAGTCAACCGTATATGTGTTAAATGTTTTCCTCTGACAATATTAAACTTTACATTAATGATTTTATTTAATTTGTATGCAGTTTGCAGAAATCAAAGATAAAATTCTTTAATTTAATTTGGACATTGAAGAGTCGTCTAGAATTTGTGTCATTTACGGAAAAACGATTTCATTATTTATTGCAAATTTGGAAACTTTTTAGAATTATGTCTATTATGGTATCAACAGAATTTTCACCCCTTCACTATTGTTTCTAGAACTTCGTCTTCGACAATACCTAAAGTTATACCAATAATATCATTGCCACTCAAGTTGTTATTCACAGCCTATATGTTGATATCATTTTGGTTAAAGACATTGAAGCGCCCATAAATCATATGTTTCTTCACATTTGGATATTCTAAATACGGATGACTTTATGTATTCTCACTAATTAATAAAATTTTAAAAGTAAGGTTTTTGTTTCATAGCAGGTCTTACCCAGGCCTTTGTATTACTATTCAATGTACAGACAATTTACAGTTTTCGGCTTTAAAAAAGCTTAGTCTTATAGATCCATTTTCAATATAGAAATTATGTATATTGTACTGACATGTTTCATTTATATTTTCCAATATGTTATACAATTAAACTTAACATCCAGATAAGTTTTCGTGTTTCCAATTATTTAAAATTATTGTTTATAGAAAATTCAACAGACTAAAATGCGATGTATTGCTTGTTATGGGTTACAGGTGGTCGAATAATTATTATTTAGTGCTGTTACCAGCGTAACCCAGAATACAACGTTTTTTTCCTCTCGGTACCCGTTGAGTAATCAACGTTGGTACTGTACCAAGGGGTTGAGTACTCGCAAAAAGTGAGCGCGTTATGAGCGCTATAATTGCCGAGCACTCCATGGGTTCACGGACGCCGTTAGAAGGCATGTGTCCGATTTACTTCGGTCCCTTATCGAGATTGCTTTCCCAAAACACTCCTTTGTCACCCTCCTTGTTCTCAACAATCAAAAGATGCAACCACATACACATCATATGGTGAAAATCATTTATTTAGACATCACAATGTTACACTATCCGTTTTACCCAGGAGGGGTCGCACTCTCAATCACCCCTCAGGATCGTGGAGCGGCCTCGGACTCTTTCAGCTTTTCCTGTTCGGCCAGCCAGGCTCTTTTCAATTTTTCTCGGGTATTCCGCCCTAGCCTTTTGCGTTTCGGCTTGCTTGCCTGGGCCGGTGGGTATATCTTGGCCAGCTCCACGGGTAATGGGCGAATCTGCTCTCGGAGAGTGTCCTGAATGAACCTTTCGTTCAGTTTGCTCTCGAGCGTGCGCACTTGTAACTTCAGAGCCCGTATTTCCAGTTGATTCTGCTCCGCCTGGGTCTGGAGTTGCGAGATGTGTGTTGTTCGTTTCTTCATCTCGGCCGGACTGAACCAAGTGCCTTCGAGTTCTCGGCACTTCACTTTGAATTTCTCGACTCGGTCTCGGAGGTCTTCTGCTTGTTGTTGGGCCTGTTCGCGGTCCTTGCGTAAATTTTCGAGTAATTTGAACACTGAATGAAGACAATAATCAAATTCTATGACTCACTCCCATGTACATAAAGGTGATTCGTTTAATTTCATTGTAAATTATTAGTTTGATGTTAAAAAAAATCGCCTAAATCACCAGAATACACCATAATCTATAAAGCCAATAATTTTACAAAAGAAAAAATTTATTGCACGAACTACAACCCAAAACTAAGAAAATATCACCAATTAAACAAGTCAAATGTTCAATTCAAGTCATAATTGCAGGAAAATTGTCGATGGGTTATGCTGGGTACTTACGGGGCCTCCCTCGCTTCCGTGGGGGCGCTTCTGCATCCTCCAGCTCTTCGACCGGCACTCCTTCCCTCTCGGCCCTGAGCTGGAGCTCGATTTTCTTCAGCCGCATTTGGGCAGCTTCCACTTCAATAGCCGCTCGATCGCGGGCCTCTCGTAGCAAATTGTTAGTGGGCTCCGCCTTCACCCACGCCGGGGCGTCGGGCTCTAGGCCACTCCGGATAACCGGGCCGTAATTATCCAAGTCCAGCCCCCGGTTCCAGTCATGAATCCGGTACCAGATGTACCGGGTCCGGAGCCGCGTAATCATTTGTCTGTAGGCTTCATCATCGCTGGAGTCGTCAGAGTGAGACATTTCTATAATACAAAGATCAGGACACTTTTATGAGTCTGTAAGCACAAGAATTTCGCTAACTCATTCTGCCAACACTCCCCCTAAGTGTTCTAAATACTCAACGAGAACATAGGTAGATGGGCGGAATTAGGGGTAGTTGCCAGAATTTTTAATTATAAAATGAAATTTATATAATTTAAAAAAAATATTTAAATTAAAAAAAAATCTACAAAATAATGATCAAGTCGCCCGGAAGAAGGACCTCGGACAACGGAGTTCATAATTAAAACCTTGCATTCAAAGTTAATCATTTTCGATAGTTGTAACTTAGTTGAAAAATTTAATGAAGTTGTATGACTAGAGAAACGACTGCAAATCCAACCTGGATTTCCGAAATTATTTCTTAATTAAAAAGAAATTCAATTTTTAGAATCTTGTTTACCACTAGATGGTAATTCAAAATTTAATACCTTAATTTTTCTTCGAATTTATGAAATCAGACCCTTTTGGTAATTTACCACTAAATTCGGGTACACCGGGGCGATAAGTATTAGTGACGAGCTTAGTTTCTCGTTTTACTTACTTCTCCCTCAGTTGTGAGTGGTGTAGTCTTCTTTGGCTAGCTTGGAAGTAATTTATTTATTAATAATAAATTTTCAATTTCAGATACGTTTGGTGGAAATTTTTACTCGGACGAGGATGGCCGATTTTAATTTTTGAGGGATTGTCGTACGACTCCTTGATGGTACTTTTACTTTCATGGTATTTCCTTTCGATGATGTTTTGTAGTTTATATAAAATATACATTTATAATTTACTAATGATTTATAAAGTTTTTAGTGTATTTCGATAATTTGTACCATTTGTCTCAATGCTCTACGGATAATTCAAATAATCTTAATTAACCCTTTCAAGTTATTAATGTAAGTTTTATATAACTCTGAATTTCTGGGGCAGTTAAGTTAACTAAAATTTTCCAGTCATCCGCCAACCTTGGGGTAAATTAAACTGTTATACACATATAGACTCCTACACCTACACACTCACGCACACACACATATAGATATATACACACATATTTATATATATATATATATATATATATATATATATATATATATATATATATATATATATATATATATATATATATATATATATATATATATATATATATATATACATCCACACATACTCTTGATTAACAATAATGATCTTGACGTCGTCCTCTGGGGGGGGGAAGGGGCTGTTACTAAAATTAGATTGTAGTGGTTTTTGTAAATTTTATTGAACTAAATTTAGAAACAGTGGAATCCCAAAATGGTTTATGGTTTTAATAATTATTCTAATAATGTAAAATAAGAATGATAATAATAATAATAATAATAATATGGACGCCAATATTGATAGTAATAATTCTATTATAATAACAATAATAATATTAAGAATAGTAATATTAACAATGGTGAATTTATGTTCCGATAAGATTGCCCTCTATAAAGGGGGTCATTCGTAAAAATCTACAATTTATATTTTATATATAATGTGGATATTCTATATCTTGTAACCAGCTGATTTAGAGTCTTTGGATGATGATTGGTGATTTTAGGGGGTCATTAATAAAATTTTCGTCGTTGATTCGATTTATAAACTATAAATTCGGTTTAATGTAAATACGTACTTTAAAATTTAGGAATAGTATATATTCAAAAGTTATTTTTAATTACAATACAAAATTATATTCCGAAATTTGGAAGTTTTATACATTTATAAATTATAATTTTTAGTATAATATAAAGTTATCTTTTATAATTTAGGACTAGTAAACATTATACATTATATTTTTATGTATCATATTAAGTTATATTGTATAGTTTAGGCATATTATACGTTGATGAATTATATTTTAAAGTTATATTTTATAATTTAGTATTTATAAATTATATTTTTAAGTACAATATAAAATTATTTTTCATACTTTAGGAATATTACACATTTATAAATTATATTTTTAAGTATAGTATAAAGTTATATTTTATAATTTAGGAATATTACACATTTATAAATTATATTTTCAAGCATAGTATTAAGTTATATTTTATAATTTAATATTTTTAAATTATATTTTTAAGTACAATATAAAATTATTTTTCATACTTTAGGAATATTACACATTTATAAATTATATTTTAAAGTATAATATAAAGTTATATTTTATAATTTGGGGGTATTATACATTGAGAAGTTATATTTTTAAGTATAATCCAAAGTTATATCTTATAATTTAGGAATATTACATATTTATAAATTATATTTTTAAGTACAGTATTAAGTTATATTTTACCATTTAGGAATACTATGTATTTAGCAATTATGTAATATAAAATTATATTTTATAAATTAGGAATATTATACATTTAGAGATCATATTTTTAAGGGTAATTCATAATGATATTTTATAATTCAGGCATATTATACATTTATAGATTGATATTTAAGTGTAATATGAGGTTGTATTTCGTAATTTACTAACATTAGGCATTCATGAGCTATTCCTTCCAGATGAAAATTATATTCTACGATGTGAACCTCTATTTTGTGATTTACTTAGGGATTTGCAGACTACATATTAATTTGGCATAATTTGACCTTTAAAGAGTTTATAATTAATTTTATGATTCACGCTTGTCGAACTTCTTTATGAGCATTATTACGGTTAATTCCGAGAAAGATATTTACGCTGATACGAAAAATTTATTTCTCAATGAGGTTCGACAAACGTGTAGATATAGCTGAGTTCCTTAACGATGTCCAACCGACTACATTACCGAATTGTAAGATTGTGTTTAGTTAGGTCTGAGATCTACTCAATTATGATCCTAGTGTGAAGTAGTGTATGAAATTTTTAGTGTTGATTTTAATTGTATACTGCATTCGAAGTCGGGAAGAATGATGTGACCGCTACGACAAGCTCTACTGTTATGTAGAGTCGAAACATATCGTTGTCGACCGATAATAAATAGTTGGAGCCATAGCGGAGGGTTTTTATCGACACAACTCCATGGCAGAACCATGAAGTGGACGACATCCGATGACCGAACACAAAAAAAACTATAATAATGATAATGCGTGTCTGCATGTGGTTGTAGATTTTATAACTTGGTTGAATGCAAGGCTGATCAATGGCGCAGATAATCTGTACGACTCTAATCACTCTTACATCCAACGATCCAAAAGAAAATGAGAAAAATTTAAAAGGTAATATGAATTATATAACCAAAAATATGCATTATAATGCAAATAAAATACTTCTTACTGCTAAGATTTCCAAGGATTGTTCACACAAAAAAATGAATTTGGCATAAAGTGATTAAATTGTGACCAAAATGCGTCGGTATATATACCTATTTTTGTGTGTGCAAGTACACGTGTATGTATTGATGCATTAAAACAAACTCGAATTCTTTTTATTCCAGAATTTTCTATTTTGCGATTTTGATATTTTTAATGGCAATTTTTGTGCCATAATTTTTGTTTTTATTTTTAAATTTTTATTTTTTAATTATTTCTTGTTATTTTTACGTCCATGATGGATTTGGAACGGTTCCAGAACATTCCATATTACTTTTAATTTAATTTTTATTTTAACTGATGTTCTCTGAATTTCTTTTTAAGATTTTTTTAATTTTTATTACTAATTTATTTATTTTTCTAACTTTTACTGTTCTAGATGGCTTTTGTGATGGTCATCGCCATTTTTATGGAATGTTCTGGGTTTTTCTGGAATTCTTTACTGTTTTTACCGTCTTTTAAGTTATTCGAGTCTGTTTTTTGTAACTCTATGTTTATTTGGTTATTTTTGAGTTCGATTTTGCATAACTCCTTGGTTTTGGTATAATTTTATTTAATTTCTGTGTTTATGTTTTTGTTGTTTTCTCCTTTAATTAATATTGTTTATTTGGTGTATTTTTAATATTTACTATACTTTTTGCTTTTTGCATGTTATGTACCTACACATTTCAGTCACACTTAGAATTTTGGGTCTAGAAGTCAGTTCTAGCCAAACACTTGTTTAGTTTGTTTTAGAAAAGAAGATTTAAAAATGAAACATCTGAAATACACCAAAACCTCAAATAGTGTTGCTGCATCATTTGTTGATAATTCTCAAATAAGTCATTTCTTTAATTGATGATAATTCCAATTTCATTTTTAAAACTTTATCTGAAGTATTTTTATCATCATGTTTCTTAAGTCGTTGATTTTCTTTGTCTAGTTGATGTCCACATTGTGGCCTTCGGTGTGAAATTTTGATGAGTTCTTGAGTGACATTTTAACGATCTTTCCAATATGTGAAACGGAATAATGATCTTGTTGTTTCCAGCCACTATGATCCTGAGTTTGTGAATATTGATGATTGCATGAAGTTCATCGGAAGTGTATGTATCAAGATTGGAGCGTTGGAAAATATAATATATCAATGTGTTGGTCGCTTAAGGAGGTGTCATTTTATTTTTAAATGTGTTAGGGGTAACTATAGATGTTAAATCGACTCCTTCCAAAACGCCTTCATGACTATTGCACTTTAGACCATTTGTATACCTATGGAGACGATCATGTTGCTACTGTACACAATGGTTGAAAATCAATAAGCAGGTGAACTCTATTTCTACAACTACTCCTCATTGTATTTTCCTTTCGGGTTCTGGACTGCCAATAGAAGGTCTTACGTCATTATTCATTATCTATTTCTTTCTTAGATTAATGTTGTTGATTCATGTAATTATGGTCCTCTCTTCTAGATGCTTTCTAATGTTATCTCCAAAGTTTTCGCAGGGATCGCCCTTATTTTTCTGTTAATAAATGTTACTGCGCATTTTCCATAATACTTATGATTATTTAACTTATCCTAAAAAAGAATTTGAGCAGGGATCTGCCTGTATTTCTAATTCTGATCTATTTGACATCCTAACTATCCGTAGATTCTTTAAGATTGTCCAAACTGAACCTTATCTACCTACAACCGATCTTAGTTACTGTATCACTACTCCTAACTCAATAATATTCATAAAAATAAGGGTGACGGACCCGTCCTATGCTACCTCTATTTAAAACAAGGCTCCAAACTGTCAAAAATGGCTCTATGTTCTCCCATCGACCTTATCTCTAACCATACTCCATAAAACTATGTGCCAAAATAGCGAAACATCCGCTGTCCAACGGAATGAGCGCCATCCATCTGGGGGCACAAAGCATAAAAATCAAATCAAATAACATTCATGTAGATTGTAAGTATTACTCAAAATTCGAAAAAACAAAAGAAACAGTAAAAAGAAACAAAACACAAAAATAACTAAACTAAATTAAATTTAAAGTTTTAATTACTTATGACATTACATCAATTTATGCCTTAAATAAAATGACGCTTTTCATAAAATTACCAAAAACTAATTCAATTTACCGCGATGGCATGAACCGAAAACTGAGAGCGTCTAGCAATTTCTGGCAAAACAAGGTTGATTTCAAGTTAAAACTAGTTGTTTAAGTGAATTTTGAATCAGTATTTATACTGATTTTGACTGTGCATTCATGCATTCTCTGCCACTAAATCCAATCAGAATGCGATAAATTGTCATTTTAATGTTAATATAAAATATTTCGTAAATCATTCATATATTTATGGCTTTTAGACAAATTGATTTTAATGTTTTTGAGACAGCCTAAAATTTTCAGTAAGCCAACTGGCTAATGGATAGACCCGTGGGAATGTCTGGAGCAATCCCTCGTATGTTTTGAAGTTAGTCTAGTGGGGCAGCGTGAATGGCACTTAAGCATATCGAACTGGTAGTAATTTTAGTAATTTTTGTGGAATCAATTACTTGAAGAGGGAATTTTAGCCATACGTAAAATAAGCATTTTAAATAATAGTTTTCTTTCAAATCATGAACATTGTTTATTTAATATTAATCAAAGAATATAGTCTGGGATAGAATTTTAACCATTTGAATTTTTCTTTATCATTCGCTAACATTTAGGATGGGGATCCCAACAGTCGTTAAGTAAGTTTTTTCATACTATCAAGATAGTGGATAAGCAACCACGTTACCTTTAAAGACTAAATAAATATTTTAGGATTTCAATGAAAACATCTAATTCTTTCTATTCGTGCCTACGTAGGGAAGTATCTGTGAGTAGGGTCTCCCTTCATCGTATTTCGGATCCCCTGCACATTCCTACTTTCTTTCTAACTCTATAATAATTCTCCTTGAATTTTGAACTTCATTCGTTTAAATTAGTAAATTTTTTAGTTTGAACAAATTAAACCCTCGATAAGTGAAATTGACTGAAGAGATCCAGAGGCTGCGCAAGAAGCTGATTCCCAAACAGAAGAATTTGAATCAAATAGAACCGACCTGGCTTGTGCCGGACAAGGCTCACTGTCCATGAAAGGATCTTCTGAACGGGGGAAACTCATTACCGACTCTCTGTCAAAAAGGTATAAGGCGAAGGAACTCGAAGCTTGAGCTCCCCAAGGGGCCACTTTGATAGGACTGGATCCAATCTCCGATCATCCCAATCAAACCTGCCTCATCTTCCTCTGTACCAACAATTCCTGCAACATCGTCGCACAAGACCCGTCGCTTGCGTCGACAGGGTTCAAAATCTCGATGTATATCCAAGCTGACTACTTTGATTCCCCCACCAGCCCCGACGGTCGTCGTACAGACCCCAGTGATCCCGGCTCCAATACCTTATCATTTTTTCAACGAAGATCTCGGCGACCCAAATTTTTATCTTCAGTCAGCCACTTGAACATGATATTTATGTTTTAGTTTAGTGTAAAATTTCTAATAAATGTTTAATTTCCGTTTTCTTTTCTTTTATTTGTTGTACTATTTCACCCACAAGTCGAATGTTGGGAATAATAGAACTATTAAAATATACCATCGCCGGATTGCTAGTAGACTAGATTTTTTCTCTCCTTCGCCGGATGTTAGTAGACCTTGAATAAGTGTTTTTCGCCGATTCGGACATCAGTTGATAATCTATGACTTAAGACCTTCAAACGGCAGTCCTGATCGAGGAGCGTATGAGCCGAGCAGTCGGATTAAGCAAACTCACCCTTGCTCATCCATTCCGCTGTTATATACAGTACCACCGCGTCTCATCCGCGCGGGTATATAGTCAGTTCCTTTAAATAATTTTACTAGGCCTTCTAATCTTTACCAACCGAATTGAATACTCACCCTATCGAGGACACTATAGGAAAGCTTAACCACATCCGAGTTCAGATAGGTAAAACCCCTAGGACGCCAACACTTGGGAGAAAGCTGTGGATATTTATAGAATTCTTACTTTAGCAGCTGATACGATGAAGACAATTTGCAATCTAAGCAAATAACAAACAAGAAGTCATCTTATGGTAAAAAAAAGTTGGAAAAAAAATTTAGGTAAGCCAAAGCTGATATGAATGTTTCAAAACTCGTGAAAATTTAGATAATTTAGCTTTAACGAAATAATATGCTAGTGCAGATATTCCTGGTGTAAATAATTTTACGTTTCAGTTAATTACAATTATTGATGAGGATGGAGTTATTCAGCCAATCACGCACAAATCAACAACGCAATTCAAGGTCTTAATATAATTATGATTAATTTGAAAGTTTTTACTTAAATTTAATTCTAATTATATTTATTTTAATATTCTAATTTATTTATTTAATAATCGACCTTTAAAATATTCATATAGATTATATATTGATTTAATGATATTAATTACATATTTAACATTTACCATCTAAACATGAGATTTTCCGCCTGTTTTTTATCTAAACAATAATGATAATATTGATCTTTACAATAATGATCTAAAATAATGATCTATATAAATGTATTACAGGATATTATATATTCACATTTCTAGCCAGAGAAAATTGGAAAAATAATTTTTTTAACTAAAAAGCAAATTGATTTTGTCAGATTTATTGAACAAATAAAACATAAAATATTGACTTAATATTCTATTAAATATTGGTCGGAAGTAAATTATTGGAGTGTAAAGAAAAAGAATTGAATGCTTCTTGTAAATTACATTTCGATAAGCTAAGACGGTTTCCGGTATCTGTAAAGGAGTCAAAATTAGTAAATAAAGATGCGTAACGATCAAACCGTTAATGTCGATCTCCTTTCCGGTTGAATTGACAACCAATAATATCGCAGCCGCAATTATAGAAATCGGGCTGTGATTTGTGACAATATTTAACATAATAGCTTTAGATACTATTATATAAGAAATGTTCACTAAATCACTACTAACATCCAATTTTTCGCATATCACCTCAATGATTTTTTTGACACTTATATTATTACTTTTATCTACTAATCGTTTCATTATTTTTTTGAAAGTTTTACCGATCAATTGTTTGGTAATGGTCGATGTTTCACACATATCTGCAGAGAGAAATCAATAGTGAATTTTGATCGATAAATATATACAAACGCATACCTTTGAAAGAAAATGCAATATTTTCTTTCTTACAAGCAATAAAAATACAAGAATAAATTATGGCTTCTCTATTACAATGACGAATTTCATCAAACATACAAATTTGCTTGATAGTTGACAATGTATTTTTCTTGGAATAAGAAAAAGAAATCAAATTATTTTTTTTAGAAAAAAATAAAATAATTTAGTAAAGCAAGTATTTATCCTATTTACTATCGATTAATGATACCAAGCCAGTCGTTCTTTGAACCAAGAAAAAAGGTGACATGAACTTGATATTATGTTAGTATTTATTATGTTTTTGTATTTTCGATAATAAAGCCTAAATTATTTTCGGGAATATTTACAATTAGAATAAAAAACATTTAAAATTTTTAATATTCCGAAAAAAGAAAATTTCACCAATCGGAAAGATTCTTGAGCTGTGCGGGAAATTTCGGGGGGAAATTGAATTTTTACGAAAAAAATTATTAAAAACATTTAAACAGGGGAAAATATTATAACAGAATTACTAACTCATACAATGAACAATATCAATAAGGTCGGTCGGGGTGCGCGATAACTGATGGTGAATTAAAAATCTCATATTTAAATACTACTATTTCTACTATTTCTTGCTGGAATTAAAAAATACTATAAAATTCATTCCTTCTCCAGTGCCATTAATAATAAAAATGTCTTTCTGTGGAAATTCCTACAAATTTTGAGTAACTTTAGAAAAGAAATTTCGTAACTAATGGAAACAGTGCCCTTTTCTTGTTGGAGTGTATTGGGAAGTATTTTGAACTTGAATCCTGGCTTTATTTCTAAAATCATTAAACGACTCCATAAAATCCCAAAGATTCCAATATACCCTGAATTCCTTAACCAATGGAAACATTTCTCCCTTTTCGATACTGACAAATTTAATAAAACTTCAAATTAATTCTATCACAAGTTTAATTACGGTGAACATATCGATGAAACAAAATATCTTATTACATTTAATTTCCCTAACACCCTTTGATACTTGATCTGGTGCCTAGGTTCTTAATCAATTTATATCGTTATAAGTTGCATTAAATCAACATAAATAGTAAGAAAGAAACCTAAAAATGAATTATTGGGGGAAATAGACCAGTTTCATTTGATTCCACAATAGAAATAATTAAAAACGAAAATTATATAAAATTACCAATATGCTTTTACTTAAATGTAGCTTTAATATAATTTTGTCTACTTCTAACGATACTTTCTTCATAAACTTTTGTGGAATGGAATTGATAATTTTATAGGACTTTAAAAAATTATGTATATATTTTTCTTTTTCCGAATAATCTTCAATGTGATTTTGATATAAAATAGGTCTATCTTCTTCAATTACACTGAAAATAATGCATTTATAATATAAGATCAATTTTTATTACTGATCCATCACAACAAGTCCACATTCACAACATGCTACACAAAATACAGAAAAGTTTTCTTCTAATTTAGCTCTAGGGTGATATTTACAACTTACGAACGAACTAATAAATATGAATTAATAAAATTTCTATCAGTTTTTATAATACTTACATGCTCATTAAATGAAATTTGACAAATATAATATAATACAAAAAATAAATTTAATTATTTAATTATCCAAACAATAAACGACCTTCGTCACAATCTATATTATTTAAACAAATATTTTTATAATTAAGTAGAAAAAATTTCGTATTAAAGGTTTTAATAATCCATACTAAAAAATTACCTATTTTATACTAGAAAGTACCAACAATAGATAAAACAGGTTTAATAGATTCACCATCTTTCTGGATTTTCGAAAGCCCATACATTTTAGCGGGTTGCAACACTATTGTGTAAATATATTTAGCTACTTCTGCATCACTATGTTCATTATTAATGATAATTTATTATAATTAAATTAATGAAAATTTATTATAATTAAATTAATGAAAATTTATTATAATTAAATTAAATTTTATAATAAATTTTCAACATTAAGAGTAGAAAATTTTCCATTCTTCCAAAAATTATTTACTTTCACAAAATGAGGAGTACTTTAAACATCATTTATCCTTTTCAAATAAACATGATCAAGAATTACCAATATATTTCTTTTGTTGGCGCTTCATGGGTTGTGTCATTTAAATGTCCCAGGGTTACAATAAAGTTTTACATATGCTCGTTTCTACCAATTTTATAATTTATTATGGCATCTTAAAGTTTAGCTATTTAGTTCTATTATTATAAAAATATTTGTTTACTGAAGGTTTATTTCTTTATCTTTATTTTTACAAATTTATTCGTTTGCCCAAGATTATCTATCATATGAACAACTACAAAATAAATGAACAAAATGACAATTTAATATTCAATTTTTTTATTTTCAAAAGTTTAAACAAAAAAGAAATAATGATTGCTCCTTTTCGAACCAATTCTGAATTTAAACGATCATCTAAGTCCATAGATTTTTTTCAATCCAGTTTTCGGTTCAGCATTCGGCTCATTAGCTAGTTCTTTTCTCTATTTTAAATTATCGACAAGAATAAAACAAAAGGTGAAATATTCATAAGACTAGGTAAAATTTCATAAAATTTTTCATATAAATATTTTAGTATTTTATAAGTTATATAGACAATACAACAACTCTTACTACTGTATCTTCCTTCTTTCATTCATTCCGTTAATCATTCCTTGAGGCTCGATCTTACCCGAATTGTTAATTGGTTTTGCTTTTAGTGTAGTTTACAATCTGCTTCGAGAAATCTACTAATCCTCCCTTTTCACTCATCTACTCTAATTTTATATACTCCTGCGATATTAATTGTGTGATCTCCGACTCTATTCCATTTCCGATTTCTAAGCGCGAGATCAAGTAGGAAAACAAAGTTTAGAGTCACGCATACCGACTCCACTGGAGCTTTTTCCTGACCATCAAGAGTAGATCTGACTACATCTGGATACCACTTTACTAGTTACTGCCTTGATGTGTACTGTGTAAAGTATGCTATTATTTATAAAGCAAAATAAATTATTCTAATCGCACACCGTTAATCAATTTAATTCATACGTAAGAAATATAAATTATACTTTATCATTATAATAAACTTTAATTGTTTTCATAAAAATTTAAAAGAAATAATTATATAAAATGAAACGAATTTGAATTTCATAAATGATAATGCTGCTACATCTAAATGTCATTCGTCCATATCTAATTATCGAAATCTAGCTCATTTTGTCAGGTTCGAAACTCTTTCGTGACATTCAGTTACAGTTTCTTCATCATCATACAATTCTAGGCAAATTCTCACTAAAATTGGAAAGATTTTTGTTAATTTATCATATAATTAAAAAGCAAAAAATCGGAAACTTTGATAATAATGTGACTTCACTTCAGAAGTTAAACGTCCTACTTCTCTGAATATTTATGACCTATTATATATTAATTATATGTTGACGGCGAGTTTGTAGACGTTTCTGTCATGTCAGTCTTATATTTAAGTGTTGTAAGGATTTACCTTTCAAAACTACAAGCTGTAGGTTAAAATTTTGGGCAACGATTATGATTTTGTTCGCGCTATCTATACTATTTTTTCCATTTGTCTGGTGTTAAAAATGTTATTTTATATAAAGCATTATATTCCTAGATTTTATTATATTTTTAATATAATTTCGTACCATTACTGCGAATACTATTAAAATTATTTTATTGTTATTATACGGTATATACGCTAGAAACTATTTTATTATTATTATAAATGTGCTATACAAATTATTACCTACTGATACAAGGCTTTTTCAGCTGTTTGAAATAAAAGTGCTTCTTAATCGAATTTATTAAATAGTTGTATTTTATTATTTCCCTTTTATATATTATTTTAAAGTGTAAAAACTATATTAAGTGAATATACACGAATAAAACTGGATAATAAATAAAACTTAATACCACATCCCATATATAATAGGGTGGAGTGAAAATGACCGAAAAAAATTTTTTTGACTTAGTAGACTTTGGATAGTTATAAAAACTTGCTATGAGGTCAAATGAAGTACTCTGTAAAGAAAAACAATAATTTAAATAATGTCTTGAGGTTCCACAACCAACTTTAAAATGTAACCATTGATAAGAAAACGATAATGTATATTATATATTACTACATTAATAAGAATTAAGTCAATAAGTTGAATGAGATATAGCCATTTTTTGCATTGGGGTTTAATTCAGAGTTTGGGCTTTTGGAATTTTGGCATTGATTTTGGTTTCTTCTGAGGCTCATCTTTTTTCCCCACGTATGTTTAGGCGGTACTTATCCGAGGCCGTTCTATAATACTTCGTCAACTCGAAATTGTCGATGACCCGTCCTCTCTCATCCAATAAAATCAATGGAATTTCGAATCCTAAAGAAAACTTTCCTCGATGTGATCACCTAAAATTTTCTAAAAAGCCTAACTATCAAATATTTTCTATTATATCTTCTCATTACTCATAGCTGTAAATTATTGAAATCAATTAAATTTTATTAATTAACTTTTTTCGTCAATGAATACTAAATTTTGTTTTCTTTCGATTCACTTAACATTTAACCCAAATAAAAAAATTACATTTTGAATAAGTTCAAATAAATTTTATCATTTTAAACGTTGAATGCTTTAGTTTTTGTTAGTCATAAACTTAAATATTGAAAAAACTTTTCTGTGAAGTCATTCATATTTCGAAAACGCTTTTTCTTCGTTATATAACAAAATTTACATCAATAATTGTTAATTTCACTTTTCACTGACAACCCAATAGCACTGTTAAGTGCAAAGCTCATACTAATGGATGAGGAACTCTATAATATTTCACAATTAGAATTATACAAAAATGGTTTATTATTATTAACAAAGAAAAATATTTCCAACAATTTCTAATTTTTATTTTTTGAAAATAAAATAACTATTATCAATATTAATAAGATGACACATTCCAAAATTTCAAAAGCCGTCACGCCGCTAAATCCAACGAACAAATTGAAAACGCCTCCGACTTCTGCTATAAAATTTCCAAAATTTTTATCCCGATCCTCGTCTAAAATCGGAACTCTTTCTTCTTCAGCATGAATATCAATGTAAATCAAATCTCTCGAACTCAATGAAATATTTTCTATGATCATGTTTCGAAAAGGATTTTTTAAATTTTTAAATCGAATAATTTTAAAATAATCTTGAAATAAAGCTAATTTGATTGGTTCAATTAATGCGTTTGTATGAATTCTATTAATATTTACAATATATCTGTCACAGTGGGTTTTGCATGGCTTGTAGAAATTCATCAAGCGAGACGACTTTAAAATTTCTTCATTTGTCATTAATTCAATATTTTTCAAGCATTTAATTTGATTAACAATCTCGGCTTCGGTTTTTTTACTATTCCAAAATATATCATGACAGAATCCTTTTTCTTTGAATGTTTGGTTCATTTCCAGAGGAATCATTTCCACGTCTGAGAAACAATTACATTTTGATGAAGTTAAAATTTGTCGGTATTTCGAAATACAATTTTCAGTGTTCAAAGACATTTTTTTCGTTTGTTTTTTTACATTTCTCGACATGAAGAAATCTTGCAAATTTAATAATTCGTTATAAACAATATTTCTACTGCATGTTCTTGTTTTTGTTTTTGTTTGTTTGTAATATCTCTGTTTCAGAGATATAGCTATAGAATTGCCAAAATTTACGGGGTAGATATTTGGTGATGCGGTCAACTTAAATGAAGGCATTTCTTGATTGTTATGTATTAGTATTAAGAAACCGTCAAAATTCATTTTTTTGTTTAAACTTTTGAATTCCTAAATTTCAAAAAGAAATTGCAAATATATACATTTAAAAAATATTTAAAACAACATTCAATTTCATGAACATATTTTAGTCTAACACGAAGTCACGAAAAAGTATGAGAAAATATTATTTTCCATCTAGATCTAATCACAATTATAAGCATTATGATTTATTGATCTTGTTTCCTTATGAGGGCACGTACTAACTCATCCTTTCAACCAACATTCGCCAAAAATCATCAGACATCAACTTAACATCAACTACGAATGTTAAGTCACCATTTATGCATTAATGTTAAAGTAATGTTGCACTTGGAGATTTGTTGATTTAGTCTGCTCAGCCTTTTGGTTTTCCACGCAGAGAAACTAACAGAAAGAAAACACAAAAGAAACATAAATAAAAACATTGTTACAATGTATTCTTCAAATTGGAGGGTTTTCCTTATCTGCCTAAAATGCGAGCTTTTTTCAATCGGTTTCGCTTTACTTGACTGGTTGTCACTTGCTCGAGTTTCTTTCTCGAGATCGACGGTATAATTGGAGCTGGAGTGTCAATAAGTCTCAGGAAATAATTTTTGCCACTAGAACAATGGTTAGGGTCAAAGTCTTATGCCAACGTGGCAGTTCACTCTCAATGTTAAGATTTTGTTATGTTATTGGGTTGTTGGTAAACTGTAAAAGTTACCAATCAAATATCTGACTTCAAAGCGTGCTTTATCTGATCCACAAAATAACCATTCTCAGATAATATAAACCTTTATTGATTATTACAGTTGATTATACGAATTATAACAACACTCAAGTAGGCAATTATACGGAGCTTATTACAACACTACGTAAGGAATAGCTCCCAGTGTATAATTCCCAAATACTCTAATAATCACTGACCGTTGATTTGACTTAACATTTGGATAAATAGGTTTCGATTGTATTTGTGCTTTGACTTGACTTTATTAGATATACTCTGATTCTTATATTTCACTTCAAATTTAGTCACACCGTTCAATTAAATTATCTCGATATCGGTTCTCCACAATATCACGTCGGTAATTCAGTTTGAATTTTCTACTGCCTTCAACTACTTTCAATTACAATTCGAATTTTCCACTTTAATTTTCAAATATAGCGTAATTTTCCTTTTCCAATTTTAACACCATTTCACTTCGGATTTAATTAAGATAACTTTCGGTTTTATAGGTCGCCATCGTCCAGTACTCGTGGTAATTCGTTTTCCCCATTTCTGTCTGTGGCATTTTCCATTTTCTTTTTTAACTCCCGTGTCAAGCTGGACAGTTTGGCACTCAGGATAATTTGTCATTTTTACCATTTCTGCTTCTGGCATTTTCCATACTTTTCCCTAGTTCCCACTTTACATTTGAAAGTTCGGAGATGTCGATTTTGTTTTCCAATTTTGAAATTCCTTTTTGATTTCTTGTACTTATAATTAATAAGTGACTTTTCTCCTGCTTATTGTTGAATTTCTTCTGTTTTGTTATTCCTTCTTCATTTATCATTTTTTTCTTTCTGTTTTCTCCAAGTTTCAGAATGTTATCACAATCATCCTGTCGGTTTTCCTCCAGGTTTTTCGAATTATGTATAATATTATTTACTATTTACGTATCTTCAACAATTTCTTGGGACTGATCTTGAATTGCCTCCTTAAGTTTCTTGAATTAAATTGTTCTTTCTACAAGTTTGTTCACAGTTTATTGGGTTCCAGTGTCAACGACTTTGAAGATGATGACTATGGGGTGACATACCAGATACTTGTAAATGATAATAATAAAACCATTAAAATAAAATTGGCGTCATCGTAATAACTACAAAAATGACTGTCCTGATGAATAAAGGTTATCATGATTATTATCATGGTTATCACGTTCACAATATAAAAAACCATAATAATAATAATAATAATAATAATAATAATAATAATAATAATAATAATAATAATAATAATAATAATAATAATAATAATAATAATAATAATAATAATAATAATAATAATAATAATAATAATTATAATAATAATAATAATAATAATAATAATAATAATAATAATAATAATAATAATAATAATAATAATAATAATGATAATAATAATAATAATAATAATAATAATAATAATAATAATAATAATAATAATAATAATAATAATAATAATAATAATAATAATAATAATAATAATAATAATGAATAATATTTTCATTATTTCGATATTTTCCATTTATTTCTTATTTATTTACATTTCCTTTTGATTATAAACATGAATTTTTACCTCGAGATGAGACAATACAAACAATTGCATAACCATATCTTTTCGGCCCTTACGCAAGTCTCTCAGATCCTCACTTAATAATTTACTGTTTGTTAGCATGCTCTAACTGTAGCGGATGTTAATAAAAATAGCATAAATATAAATAAAAATATTCACTAAAAATATTTAACACAATATTCTCTTATAACTAATAATTTCAAGGGCGCAGTCATGCTTGATTCTGGGTCCTTCAAGTTTTTCAAGATAATACTACTGAATGTCAATTAATTATATGATTGCCTAAGAGAGTTTATAGAATAGAAAGGTAAATTTTACATAATAGAATTTTAAAAGTTAAACGTTGTAGTTAATGATTATTATTAAATTATTTTTTAATGAAAAATTGTATAATCTAAATACAGGGTGGGCCAAAAGTAACGCTCTATTTTATATATATTAAATTTTTTAATCTTAATCCCATTTTTTAAAATTAATCCCATATTCTAATAGCACGTGTTTCATATTTTTTCCATGCCAATCCTTAGCACTTTAGAAAGAACCAAACTGATAGAAATGTATTATTCTAACGGAAAGTCGATTATTCTGACTCAAAGATCGTTTGCAAAATATTTTAATGTATCAAAATATCATTCAAGATCCACTATTTTTCGACTTGTATCAAAGTTTGAAACATCGGGATCTGTTATAAACCTTCCAAAGATAGGACGACCAAGGTCTATCAGAATTTCAGATACGATTGAGTCCGTTGAGGATAGTGTTAGACTTAGAATGTTAGACTTAGCTCAAGAATGCCAACGATGTGATGGAAAAATACTCAAAAATATAATATTTAAAAAATAATATTTTCAATATTTTAATTTTAATTTATTTTATTTTTAAAGCTGTTGGTGTCTATATATGTTCTGTCGATAGTTATTAAAAAAATAAAATAGAGCGTTACTTTTGGCCCACCCTGTATTATAAAACATTTTAAAATATATTTCAATTATTATAATTATTTCTCATTTGGTGTAAATAAATCTAGAATTAGTATTTTCTTGATTTGTAGGTTTTTATTATTTAGCTGTAAGAAATGAAAATAAAATAAAATAGCCATTGAGTTGAAATAAAGGTTTACTCGAGTAATGTCGACAATTTACTGAACTTCGAAGAAACCTATGAAATTTATATCAAATTAAAGCTTCAAATGATATCCGTGTTCATATAATTAGCGACAGGAGCAAGAATAAATATTTAGTAATTCGGGAATAATTTTGAATAAAAGTGATGTTTTAGCTATTGATTTCTTCAATTAATGATTGAGAGGTTTTAAATTATTTATATTAAATTATCATTGAATGTTTTATAAATATATAATTGTATGTTGAAATCCTTACTTATTCATTAATTATTATTTTAGAAAAAACTCTATCAGATTAACGACTTGTTTTAATATTATTGTTATCAAATAAACATTATTTCAATTGATCTTATTTTATGTAGTGACTAATAATGGCATTTTCGTAAATATTTTGAGAATTTACCTGAAAACTAAATTTTGGGTATTTTTGGGTAATTTCTAAAAATTTTACATTTAAAAAAAAGTAGTAATTTATCATCAAAAACTGCTGAATTTATATAGCATATATTTTTATTTCTATATTGTTGGATTTTCAATTAAGTCGGTGTCCCGACTCCACGTGTTCTATAAAAAGCAATTAGCCAAACAATACAAAACGTATATGTATATTCAAATTCTATAGTATAATATACAATTCACTAAACTTGAAAGGTCTATTCCGACTAATTGATAGGTCTCTCCGTGACCGCTTTGGTTCTGCATGTTCTACAATAATCACCTCTTTTCTTTAATTCTTTGACTTAACTTTAACCTATTATTTTCGCTACCGTTAATTCAGTGTTCTGACTTTAATGTTCCCTTTAATCCTACTGTCAAATTTGTCTGAGTTGAAATAATCGTATTTATTAATAGCGTTTTATTAAGTCATCTCTATTTGGAAATTTTGCCTTCAGGCCTTTTTCATTTTCCCGTTAATTAATTGTCCCACCGTGCGTCTTCTTTGTGAAAATCTTTTCCAGTTTTCCTCATTACTCATGCTGTTTACTTTTCTCAGGTTTCTCTTAATTGATTAAAGATTTTCTGTTTTTGTACGTTTCCTTGCATTACGACTTTTCTGAACATATTTTGATAATTCCATTCTCATTATGATCTTCCCCATCACCTCATTTGCACATGACCCGTTTTTTAAATTTAAATTCGATGATTCGTTTATCTCTTAATTTTGAATTTTTCAATATTCCATTTTTAATTATATAGACATTATAATAGTCTTAAATTTTACAACCCCACAATATTATTTAAATTTTTTTTATTAAAAAGCCACGCTTGCAGAAGAGGTTTGTCAGTTCTTCATTTAATTTTAGTATCAGTATATAGTATAGCTATAATCAAGGGCTAAATTATGATTAAATAAATGAATTTAAAAAGTACTCTAAGATTAAAAAATCATAATATTAGAATTTTAAAGTCCTTTCATAGCTAGGCAGATTACTATTAAATAGACAGGAAATGTTTCGGTTCCAGAACTTTTGGATCGATTACGTAACTGTTTCACAGTACTTTTTTAAATACATCGATCAATTGTCTGTAAAACTAATAATCTTTTAATTTTCTTCATCTTTATTTCTTTAAATCAATAACTGCTATTTAAAATCAATAAAAAGGGGAAAAATTTTAAAAATCATTAATTGCGACTTGATCTTGAAGGAGGGACTCTGTTACTAACCAGTGCACGGTGACTAATTGTGATGTTAAGAAGTGACAGATCTACCTACTACCAATCAACATTTGGTTTTCTATTCAATTATTTTATTTTTAATCATTTCAGCCACCAAATCTCTTCAACAAATCTATTAAACATACCGAAAATATTTCATCAAAAAACTCATTGACCAAAAGCATTGGCTTCATTGAACTGTTTCTAAATAGTATCAGTTCAATTCCTCTTGTCAATCCGGACCTCGCTCCCGTGATGTCTGATAAATTCAGTGAAATTTGAAAGCAGTTATAAGTCACTGGATGCTCTATTGAATCAATGTTTTCCAAACAGCTTTGCCCGTTATAATAGCAACTTAAAATACTCATTTCCCATCCGGTCTTTAAATCATTGGCATTTTGATAAAAAGTTGATAGAAAACTTCTTTTTATGGTGGAATTAAAATTTCTAATAAAATTCTTCGTCCAAAAACTTAATATACGCTTAAATCTGTAAAAATTAAAAGATAAATAAATTTGACTTGAATTTCATTTGACCTGTCTTGCATGTCAGCCTGTAGAAATTGGAACTGGAGTTGATTGAATGGACTAAATGGACATAAAGTAATTTCTGGATACTTAAATGATTTTTGTTCATAATTAACTAGAGTTTTGTAAGGAAAATTCAAATAACTCATCAAAAGTAAAATCGCACATATAGTTGCCACTATGAACATAATTGTTACAAATCCGGAAACAATTAATCTTTTCCAGCCTTTTGGAGTGTCTAATATAACATCAACTCCATGAAATGTGCTTCTTTTTAAAGCTGTTTTAATTTGAGTTTTAAGGTTCTTGATTTTTATTTCTTTATTTTCTTGAAATTCATTAGAACAATTATCACTTAACATTGGAATATTATAACATTGACTATTATAAATTATTAATATTGATTTATTATAAGAAAGTTCATAAATAGAAACTAGAAAATAAATTGAAATGACTAAAATTTTAGACCTAAGAAAAATTTATAGTGAACTGTAAAAATTTAAAAATAAAATAAGCATTAGCCGTTTTGAATTTTTGTTTTAATTAATGAATTTTTAATTATTACACAATTTTCCTAAAAATGACAGTTGCGCTCACCGTGCTCACTTTTTGCTGGCACTCACCCCCTTCATACAACACCAACATTGATCACTCGATGGGTATCAAGCGGTGAAATAGACATTGTATTCTGGGTTACGTGGAAACAGCACAACCAGTTAAAATTTTTTGATTACCTGTAATCCACCACCCTGACCGAATTTTCACATCTCTCCTTCATTTAAATATTGATATAATTGAATTCAATTTTCATTTTTCAATTTTTCATTTTCATCATCATCATCATCATCATCATCATCATCATCATCATCATCATCATCATCATCATCATCATCATCATCATCATCATCATCATCATCATCATCATCATCATCATCATCATCATCATCATCATCATCATCATCATCATCATCATCATCATCATCATCATCATCATCATCATCATCATCATCATCATCATCATCATCATCATCATCATCATCATCATCATCATCATCATCATCATCATCATCATCATCATCATCATCATCATCATCATCATCATCATCATCATCATCATCATCATCATCATCATCATCATCATCATCATCATCATCATCATCATCATCATCATCATCATCATCATCATCATCATCATCATCATCATCATCATCATCATCATCATCATCATCATCATCATCATCATCATCATCATCATCATCATCATCATCATCATCATCATCATCATCATCATCATCATCATCATCATCATCATCATCATCATCATCATCATCATCATCATCATCATCATCATCATCATCATCATCATCATCATCATCATCATCATCATCATCATCATCATCATCATCATCATCATCATCATCATCATCATCATCATCATCATCATCATCATCATCATCATCATCATCATCATCATCATCATCATCATCATCATCATCATCATCATCATCATCATCATCATCATCATCATCATCATCATCATCATCATCATCATCATCATCATCATCATCATCATCATCATCATCATCATCATCATCATCATCATCATCATCATCATCATCATCATCATCATCATCATCATCATCATCATCATCATCATCATCATCATCATCATCATCATCATCATCATATCATCATCATCATCATCATCATCATCATCATCATCATCATCATCATCATCATCATCATCATCATCATCATCATCATCATCATCATCATCATCATCATCATCATCATCATCATCATCATCATCATCATCATCATCATCATCATCATCATCATCATCATCATCATCATCATCATCATCATCATCATCATCATCATCATCATCATCATCATCATCATCATCATCATCATCATCATCATCATCATCATCATCATCATCATCATCATCATCATCATCATCATCATCATTGTAATGTATTGTAATTATTTATTTTTTTTGGTTTTGTTAACCGTATGTTATGAATGTAAATAACAATTCTTCACGTTGTACGTGGCGAAGGTTTTTATTTTATGTTTATAAAAAAAAACAAACTATATAGTGATAATTTACCATAGTAATTTATCACTATAGGAAAAAAAAAATTTAAAAATCAATAGTATCAAAATTGAAATTTTATGATTCTGGTTTTTCAAGTGTATACCAAACTAACTAGATATCCTCACGAATCTTAAGCGAATTGAAAATCTCCATCAATCCAGACCATTCCAGTCAAATCTAATCCCGGGATTAATCTTAGTAACAAAGTGATAATTTCAGAAACAAAGTAACCATTTCAGAAACAAAGTGATAATTTCAGAAGTAATATTATATTTGGTTTTACTTAATAAAAGTTTGAAAGCGTTATAACAATTGTTGAATATTAATTTTATTTTTTTTTATACTATTTGCATCGTTACAAAACACAGCCCGCACCCCGATTGTCCCGCCACATTTTTTTATTGGTGACTCTTTCGGGCACTTCAATTTCCTTATTACATTACATAACAATAACAATAACATATTATTTAACAATCATCATCATCATCATCATCATTTATAAAAAATTTATGAAAATCCATAAATTTCTAAATTATGAATAAAAATTTTAAATAAAATAATTGATTTAAAATTATTAAATTTTTAAAATAAAATTTTTAAAACAAACATTATTTTTCAATTTCAAAAATTCATTAAAAAATATTGTTTTAATTATTTTTTAATTATTTTTTAACATAACTATTATTCAATGTTCATCAACTTACCAAAACGTAATTAGAAACATTCAACACACACGTATTCACTCCATTCTGCACCTGTTTGGTATGTTTTGGTATGTTGATGAACATTGAATAATAGTTATGTTAAAAAATAAATAAAAATAATAATTTTTTAAAGAATTTTTAAAAGTGAAAAATAATGAATCAGTAAATATATAATGAATGATCAATTCGATAATCATAATTCAGTAATAATAATAATAATAATAATAATAATAATAATAATAATAATAATAATAATAATAATAATAATAATAATAATAATAATAATAATAATAATAATAATAATAATAATAATAATAATAATAATAATAATAATAATAATAATAATAATAATAAGTATAAAGTGATGATATCTTTGTAGCAGCATTAATTAAATTAAATTTTAAACAATTAGATGATAATTTAAGCATTTTTCTGCGAATAATATATTTCTAGACTCATACAATGTGGTCCATTATATCATAATATTGATAAGTAGCAGGATGACTGGACAAAAAAGAAACGCCATGCTTGACGATAAATTAAAAATTATTTTTAAAATTGATAGATCTTCAAGTTGTCCAAAAATAACGTACCTTAAATGCATTAAAATGTAAAAATTATAAATTTACAAAAAATACTCACTATTTACAGTAAAAACAATATTTTTCAAAGGAAAAAAATGTGATTGAATATTTGGGAATATTCCTTTTTAGACTAGGAATTTCCCATGATGGTTAACTTCCTCAAATAACTTATTCTTATCAACTTTTTAATATGCAGCGATCTTTTACAATTAAAATCTATCAGAATTTTTAATTTCTTCCGAAAAAACATAATAGTTTTTAGAATTAATTATCTTTGAAATTTCTATAAAACTCGCTTTCGAATTTTTAGCTAGCAAGACTATTTGACCTAAACTCCACCGAGTCTATTTACTACCGCTGGAATATCTAATTAAAACTGTACTTGAACAGTGATAAAAAATGAAACAAAGAAAAACAATAAATAGTGCATAATTTTCATATTAAAAGAATAAAGTCCCTTTACAAAAGCCATTAATCATGTAAGCTTCATGTCATTGACAAATTCGTCAATGTGTCTTAAGCCCCGGTTGAACGGCAAGAGTAGTCGACTGGTATCTGTAGTAAACCTGAATTTTAACCGAAGTGAATTGGTGGTTACTGTCTGCTATAAAACGGGAGTTGAACGGTAGATATGACAAGAAAACCTATCAATCTGTAGAATTATCAAGATCAAACATTATAGAGCGTAATTCTTTTTAGTTGTTTCATTTGAAATCACATGAGATTATTTTCATGATATTATTCTATATTTAAAAATTTTCCCTATTCTTTTATAAATTCTTTTTTAGTGAAATATTTTGTTAAATAAAATTATTTATGAAGGACATATGATTTTCAAGAAAATTAAAATAGTTATTTTTTAAAACGATTTGTTTGAATACTTTGTCGAAATATTAATGACATTAGTAAATACTTTAATGTTCAATAATTTAAAAATTTAAAATGAGCAGGTAATACGTAATTTTTAAAAATACAATTCATTTAATTATTTATGATAATAATTTTAATTATTAACTCGTGTATTATTCAGTATTTATGAAATTTGTATAATAATTATAAATTTATGAAATTACGTAATAATAATAATATTTATATTTCAAATGTAGCAATAGAGTACATTGTAAGTATCACCCAACAGCAACTTTGCTAGAAGATCATACTGCGGGCGATTTAGTATGTACAAGGTGTGGATTAGTAGTGGCTGAAAGGTAATTATTTTTTCTTGTTGTGATATTAATGATACATTTAGGGTAATTGATTTTGAATCAGAATGGCGATCTTTCGCTAACGATGAAGCACAGGATATGAGTCGTGTTGGAGAAGTTGAGACTGGTTTAAAATCAGAAACAGAAACTTCAATCACGATTCAACAATCCAGCAATATTCGACATCTAGATGAAAGTGGCAATCAGCTTTACAGAAGTCGATCTACACTTTCTTCTTCCGATCGAGCTCTTAAAACAGCTCATTCAAACATTCGTGCAATGGGTGATCGAATTAATTTACCTAAAAATATTACGGTAATAAATTACTCTACAAGGATGTCTTTTAAAATGAAACATTATAATATGTAAATTATCTTAAGATTAATGCTATTTTTATATAGTTTATTTTAAATTATAAAGGTTTTTTTTACTAATTTTATCTATTAATTACTAATCCTGCTATTAGTGGCATATGCATGATGAAGCAATAGAATTAGTACTAAAGAATTTTTTTTTATGATTTCGTAGTCCAACTTCACATTTTTTTCAATTTCTAAGGTATATTGAATGATTATTGGGCAACTAATTTACATTGTAGTTATTTTTTTCTATATCCAGAACATATTGTTCCATGTTTTTTGCAAGTTAAAACTGCAAAAATAAAGATAATGAGACTGTTGTTTCTAGTTAAAAGTAAATTCGCATAAAAAACTCCCCATAAATTAAGATATGGATCACATCGTTCGACTTTGAAGTCACATTTAATTGAATTGTGGAAAGAAGAAATTAAGATTTCATTTTCAATGTTTAATACTCATATTATAACGAAATCTATAATAATTAAATGTTGATTGTTAATGCTATTGTTAAATGTTAAATTATATATGTTAAATATATGTTAGTTAAATTAAGTAACTGAATTTCCTGAAGCTTCTTCTACCGGCGTAACGTAAAACAACTATCTAAAAATGTATATTATTTTAACAACCAAATTACAAAGGTTAACAAATTTTTCAGTGATCAATTTTCGGAATCAAGTAGTGCCTTAATGAAACTGAAAGGAGTCGGGAGTCGGGAGTTGATAGTCGATCGTTTTCCAATCGACTCCCCATCCCTGGTAAAAATAGCCGTAAAAATAGGCATACTTAATTCGATATGCGAAATGAGGGAGGCGGTAGAGGAGACTAATTAATATTTACCTATATTTCATGACGTATCTAAAAACCAACATATCTATTCAAAAAATAATAAATCAGTATTATATATATGTAGCAATAGAATTTTAAATGCGTCAAATTGACTCAGTCCGTAAATCTAGTGTTAATAATTAATTATTATAATATGTCAATCCATCAAAATGACTGGAAATATGGTAATTTGAACAGTATATTCTTATTATTACTTTAATAAGTAACTAATTATTTTTAGGGGTCATTGCATTAATATTACATCACATTTCCTAGACCAACCTACCCATCGTGACATCATTTTAATGTTCACGAAATTGTGGTGCCCTAGTGGTACTATAATGCTATGCCAATTACGAATTTACAGACTGTTAAAACAGTTTATTTATACTCACTCGGTGATGCATTGTATTAAACTGTCATCTAGCCTGTCAGGGATCTTGCTGTACCAAATTTATTAGTCATATTCGTCTAGTCAACGTATCAGCATCACTGTAGCAGAGGATGATTGTTGCAATAGAACTCTTTATAAAATATTATAACACATTATAAAATATAATTATCAAGACATCATATTCAGCATAACTCACTTACCACCCTCGAGCGTGACTTCTTAAATATAAACATTTTATATTATTGCACTCTTTTATTTTATGTCTATTTGAAGCTTAATTAAGACATTGACTGCTATACCTATTTTGTCTCGTTGCCAAATATGTAGTTTTTAGTCGGTTGATATTTACCTTGTTTTAATCATTCTAAAAATATAGCAGCGTCGGTATGAATGGGTACATCTGGAAGTTGAGTACGGATCAAATGGAAGACAACTTAATATACAATTAAATAAAACGTCCTTTTGAAATCATATTGTTTAATTAATATTATATTTTGATATCTATATTATTATTTGACATTTAACAATGGATCTAATTTAATTTATGTTTATTCCTGCAAAATTATTTTACTGATCTGATTGCCATAAATGTACAATATTAGCAAATTTTGAAGCTAACATTCATAAATAAATTATAAATTTTTTGTCTTTTATGAAGCCTTACTACGCATCATTATTGATGCTTATTGTTATAAATAAATAGCTGGCTAAATTAGTGACACTATCACCAGACTATCTATTGTTTTATCAGTTTTTCTGTCGTGCTTCTAATTATGTTGGACCGCAAATCCTAGTTCATGTCCTTTTCTACGAAATACTAAACTAAAATATTTGTAAATATGTTTTGAATTTTTGTTTTACCAGAAAACCCAAGGAAATATTGTCAGTTTTCTTTTAAATTATACATAAGTAAAAACGTTAATTATTTAATAGTTCTGAGGAATATTTATTGGTATTTCTGATGATCAATCTAGTTTTATAGCCTGTAAGATGTATTTATATAAACTATTCATATTTATAGCATTTATATTTTATTATTTGAATGTTGTGGTATGTTGAAATTGAATGTTGAAATTGTTCGAAATATTATTTGGATTTGAATTAATTCCCCATAAATGAATTAAGAAAATACTTTGTTTAAATGATATAGAATTATTCATGTCTTTGAATTTGTTTATGTCTAAAATTAAAACGAATCCTAACATAGCCGATTGGAAATTATAATTCCCATTATGGAGAATTATGCTAGTTTAAAATTTTTATTCTAACTATATAATTTCCAATACAAATATATAATGCTAAATAATTTTCCTTCGTGGAAATTCAAAAAAAGTATGATAAATTCTTGCTAACTATAGTAACGAAAGAGGTGATTTATTAGTTTGTTTAATATCATACAGAATTGAAAGGTGTGAATATTTTTTTTATTCAGGATAACGCAATGAGTTCGTTTAAAAAAGTGCATGAATCTAAACAATTAAGAGGAAGAAATAACGAAGCAGTAGCTACAGCATGTCTTTTTATGGCATGCCGAACATTTAAAGTTCCTAGAACATTTAAAGGTAAACTAGCAATCACAAATTATATAATAAACTAGTTGTTAGAAATCTGTGCTGTCTCGAATGTTTCTAAAAAGGATATTGGAAAGATATTCAAGAAAATTGGTCATATTCTCTCAACAAGTGTTGGTAATGCTACTGGAGAAGATTTTATGGCTAGATTTTGCTATCAACTTGGAATTCCCAGGTTGGAAAGGATCGCAAAAGATATTTCTAAAAAGGCCTTAGACAATAATATGGTTGCGGGTCGCAGTCCAGTATCTATTGCGGCAGCTTCTATTTACATGGCAACATTGGCTATGGGCATTAAAAAAGACAAAAAAGGCGAGTTTCATGACTGTTTAATTTGAAATTATCAATATTCTTTTGCTAATAATTAAGTCATGTTATAACAAATTATTTTTCCTCAATTTCCCATTTTCAATATTGATAAATATTTTCAATATAACGCATTTATTGGAACTTTGGAAATATAACAGCATAATATACTGTATTCGTTATTATTATTATTATTATTATTATTATTATTATTATTATTATTATTATTATTATTATTATTATTATTATTATTATTATTATTATTATTATTATATTATTATTATTATTATTATTATTATTATATTATTATTATTATTATTATTATTATTATTATTATTATTATTATTATTATTATTAATTTTTTTAAAATATCTTTATTATTTATTTATTGTAATTATTAATATTTATTCATCATTATTTTTATATATATTTTTATTACTAGTGGGGTTACCCGACGCTGCCCTGGGCTATTTGGAAGATAATAAAAATAGTACAAACGGCCCCGTTCAGTCATGTTAAACTAACAAACCAAAAGACAATTACATTAAAATTTCTTTATTTTCTTAATTTCTGTACAAAAATGACAATTCTACCTTACCTCACCCTATTCAGTCATATAATACCGCATCAAGCCATACCATTCACATCTAGATATGCCGTACCGAAATAATGGAATAATAAAGATGCAATAATAGATTATTATTTATTTATTTTTATTATTAATTATTATTTTTATTCTTTTTTATTATTACTAATTTTTATTATTATTTATTTATTATAAGAATGTGAGTTATTCTAAAATATAAATTAAACTATTATTGTATGTTGAAATCTTTACTTATGCATTAATTATTTTTATAGAAACTCCTCAAACAAATTATGATGTAATTTGTTTAAACACTTTTGTATTCGAAATATTGATTTTAAACGGATTCAATTAATACCAGAAGTTCTGTGGCTAACAAAGAACTTTTTTCCATTGTCACCTTTGATTTTAATTGACATTATATTTATTAAAAAACTTAACTATGAATCAGTAAAGATATCGATGTTTTTTTTGATATTCAAGAATTTTCGGCACAGTCTTTTCAAAGTTATTTTGATCCAAAATCGATATCTTTACTGATTCATAGTCAAGCTTTTCAATAAATACAATGTGAATTGAAAAGAAATCAGTGGTGAAATTTAAAAAAAGTTCTTATAATATTATTATTAGTTATTTTTTTATTTATTATTCGAAATTAATTATTAATTTTTATTATCAATTATTATTTTTTCTTTTTTATTATTATTTTATTATTATTAATTATTTTTTTATATTTATTAATAATTATTACATTTGGTTATTCAATATCTTTTTTTCCTAATCATATTTTGTAAATTCCTATTTTTTTACAATTCTACGAAATCTAACTTTAGAATGGCTTGCTTAGATCTCTGATATTTACAGAATATAATTTTATTTAGATTTCATCTTTAAATCAATGAATTTTATATAGAATCAAAATTTTAAATTTTCAATTATTGGTTATGGAAAACGAGACAATGTCGAATTATCTAAAACAATCAAGTATTACATTGTTTATGATAATTTATCTATGCAGAAATCATTTCAAATATTGAAATTTGCGGTGGTTTCAAAAATTTATTAAAATTAGCAGACAATTATTGTTACTTAAAATATTACCTTATTTAATTTGAAATTATGATTTGGATATAAAAAAAAAAGTTCAAGAAACAATTTTTGCAGATCAATTTTTACTTGTCAACATTATAAATACTAATTTTGGAAAATAAAGCAAAACTAAAATGATTAAATAAATAATATTAATATTGAAATCATTTGAGAATTAAAACAAACTTGAAGATCGCTTGCTTGGATTTTTCCACAAATAATATTATACATAATAATCATGATTTTGATTTGAGCTCTTATATGAATATAACATATCTATTCGCCATTTCTGCACTTTTGACGGATATATGGAAATTTAAGCGAATCTCTGTAAGTTGACTTCTATATCCACTTGCTATGTTTCTATTATTAGATGACGCCAGGGCAGTCGTGTCAGTCAACTTGTATTTTACTTTTTGATTAGTTTTTTGAGGATCATGTCTAAGATGTTTATATATCTACATGAGGTGCAGATCTCAGCCCGCTGTGATGTACAACACAGTTTATTGTTTGTGGCACTTCGGAGGTTAAACTTTAAAAGACGCCACTTAAAAATCTCTTATACAATATAAGTAGGGAAAAGTGAGTCATCTGATACAGCGGAATCTGCTTGGCTGAACAAAATTATTACTCATCCAGGTTATGACTTATTTGATGCGTCATAAGTCGACGGACTTAAGTCAAAAAAAATTTAATATTATCATTTTTATTTTGAAAACTAATTAATTTTCATGTCGTTTTATGATCTTGGAAAATATTAACAAAATTTTTTTACCAAATCTGAAATTCTTATTTTTCAGCTATGTAAAACTGTCTTTATTACAAATATCCATTGCATTGTTATACCCCATTAAAAAAATTAGGTTTACCGATACGCCATCAAATTGTTTACAACGTGCAGGTACGGTACTATGAAAAGGTTGGGAACCCCTATACCAATGGTGAAGAAATGCGGTTTCCGTAAAATTTTTACTTTTACGTCTATTATCGGTTTTTGGTACAATATATTGCTGTGAATCTTTGTACTCCATAATGAAGTGTGTGAAGTAGAAACATCGTTCACAGTTGACCAATCCACATCTTACGCCAAATTTTAAAAATTTAACCAAAGATTTTTGTTTGATGTTATTATATTTTTTATATTTTTATATTTGAATTTTATTACTGAAACTTTGAATTATTTTCTTTTTCAATATAATATTTTTTGTGTTCTTATATTCTTATCTGAGACTTGTGAAAATATGCAATTACATTAATTAAAAAAAATTGAATTTGTGGATCTACGTGTAGCTTTTTATAAAATATTTGAAAAAAAGGATTGCGACTCTCTTTGGCCTCGTGTGTGCAGCACCTTTGACTTTTTATTTATTAAACTTGAGGTTCTTCAAATGCCTTAGTTTTTTGAAGTATCTTAAGAATAATATAAAGACATGGTTATGTTCACAATAAAACGATAATTTGGACATTTGTTGTCCTAGAATAAAAAAAATGATAACAATTTCCCATTCCCTATTTCACTATTACGTCTTTAGCAAAAGAAACATAAATGCTTCCAAAGGGGAATAAAGTCTTTTGATATCTATTAGAATATGTGTAAAAGAACTGAAATTCTACAGCTGTTATACTATGTAATTATAACAGTTCGCTCAATATCTTTACAATTTGAACGGGTGTTTTCAACTTCGTCCACTTTTGACAGGAAATTAATATCTGGGGCCCTAGCAATTTTTTCTTGTTTATTTATATTAATATAAATTAAAATATTAAAATTAACAATTTCTTTCCAATTGATCAATTTCACGTAAAATATTACAAACTGAAGCCGAAATCGGTTTTTTGGAAACAATGATTCACAGACTTAAAGAATGAATTTTTAAATTTATATTCTAAATTAATTTGAATATAATTTGTATTTCAAATGAAATAATATAGTTCGACTAAAATCAGCTTTTCTTACAATATTACTGGTTAGCATAGCGATTTTTTCAAAACACCGCGCATATTCTTTGATATATTCAAGTACGCTGCTTCGACAAATCTAATCAACATTTTAATTCTAAATGTCACATTTTGGAATATCAAAAAAGATCCATATTTACACTCAAATTAGAAATTTCAATAATTGGTGTATTGTAGCTAGGAAAAAATGCAACGATTAATAATATAACAAATTTATTAATTATAAATTTCTGAAGCTGATAATGATTTGACTGGCATGTATGCTGTAAAGTTCTGGTGATCAGAACTTTATTGTCGATATTCACCTTTTCATTTTAACTTGCTTTTTTCTACTACTTTGGTTATTTTGAAAATATCGACCTTCTCTGGTGCTTCTGATTATTTAAGGAAATAAACAGTTTTTTAATTTATGATAAAATATATAAATTAATATGTATGTAGTGGAGGCACTACATGATGTTAAATATTCGATCATACATTTAAGTAAAAGTTGAGTTTCATTTTTTGCCAACAGTAACTGACCATCATCACTTTGTCCCATTTTAGATGATAGATTTTCATGATATTTCACTAAAATACTGCTCAAATTAGTTCATAGATAAAATTCTAAAATAGCATTTGACACTTCACTTCTTGTTAACGTTTCATTTTGGAAATTTAATAAGTTATATAGATTTTAGTTCTGCATAGTAACAATTCATGTTTCATAAAACTTATTCCTGATTTAATGTAATTAACCACTTGCGCTATATTGACGTGCCAGGCACGTCTTGATGATTTTTTTCAGAACTGCAAGTGACGTGTATACCACGTCGATAGTATTTGTCGCAAAAACTTATCATACAAAAGTAGACTATTGATTAATAAAATTTATTGTTGTTGTGAATAATTATTTATATTCGTGTAAATTTTTCTACACTTTGATCTTTATTTTAAATTAAAACAAAGTTAACTTTTTTTCATTTAATTATTATTTAATGATAATTTGATTATGATTCTTTTATATTAAACTTAAATCGTTTGTTTACTTTTGTCGTTATTATTTTATCTCTATTCTCATTCTCGAGGTGGAGCACTTGTCTAATGCGCTTCGTAGTAACGCGCTTGCTTTACTTCATCGAAGACTTCATTGTCATCAATAACAATTTCGTGATGTTCTACCACATAATTAAGTACCTTCAAAATCTCTTCACAATCTAAATATTTCTGTATCTCGCCATTCTCTTTGAAAATCCATATAATCAAAGTTTTAATAATTGATTTCCCAACTATTACAGTATGGACTATCAAAAAGAAGTACGGTACTTCCTAAAATAGTAGGTCTAGTCATCTTGTAAATAGGGAATACATAAATATATTATAAGTATGTATCATCTTTTACTATTTAATTTCCAATCCCTGCATAGATTACTTTCTTCCGTATGATTTCTCAATTATTATTTCATCATTCATGTGTCAATTGTGTGGAATCCCATTTTTTTCGTAAAAACCCCATTGAAACAGAGATTTTCCCGAGAAAAAGACTATTTATCCTAAATAAACAATGGTTTCACTGACCTATCAATATCCACCACTGTATGACAGAATTCTTACTGAATATGAAATCAATACGATAATAGGTTATCTTCGTTAAAAATTGCTCAGACAAGTTACGCGGGTTGTATCACCGGGCATTAATCATTGATGGAATCATGATACACATGTAATACATTTTACTTGTAACAGTTAACTAGGCGATGGCACACATTATACTGTTAAAATGTAATATTAATGTTGATTTCCAAATTGCTGTTTAAAATTAATATTTAATTCAATGCATTTTTGGATCGAATTTGATGTTTTAAGTTTTAATTACATCATTGACTAGTGAGTGTATTTTGTGTTTAAGCATGTGTTTCAAACATCTTAACTTTTATTAATGCTAATTAGAGGAGGATACACAAGTATGCACTGACTGAAATGAATACTTATANCCCTTGAAAATGTTCGTCTTGATTTCTCACTCAAATGGGTAATGTGATTCTATTTCCAGCAAATGATTGAACTCGAAGTAATATCGAGTGAATATAAAGTTTCAAATAACTTAATTATGTGCTTTTTTCAAAAAGACGTGGAAATCATCAAACAGTAAAACGATTTAAATATGAAATAGAGAAATGTTTCTAAATCGAATACTCCCTTCTATCAGTTTCCTTATTTTCAAATTTTTAGATATTGGCGAAGTTGCAGGTGTTGCCGAAGGAACTCTCAATGTAGTTTACAAGTTGATGCGGCCTCATGCAGAAAAGCTTTTCCCTCCAAATATCACACCTGTAGTCCCATTGCATCAATTACCTTCATTCTAGAATACTACTAATACCTGGCATTACAACCTGGATATTTATCCTTCATATGTGTTTTACTTATTTCAGATCTACATTTTTATTACCATTCTGTTCCTTCCACAGTCTGAAAATTTTCAATTTTATTATTTGATCAAATGTGGAACATTTAAATGTTTGGTGTTCGGTGTGATGTTATCGTTTTAATTTTTATTATTATTAATATTATTATTATTCAGTCAATATTATCATTGTATTATATCAAAAAAAAACTTTTATTTTATTTGATTGAATAAAATATTTTGTTTAGTTTTTTATTTACTATAAATTAAAATAAAATTATTATTCATTGATATTTGTTGTTTGGTTAAAGTTACATATTGAACATTGTGTTAAGATATTAATAGAATTTCGGTAGGAATTTCCCATCAGTCTGGCACCTTGTGTCTAAGAGAAAATTTCAGGAAACCCATAAAAATAAAGTTTATTTATTGATCACTAAGCAACTCTTTGTTTCAACTTTAAATTATAAAGGCGATTAATTAAAAGGTCAGTATTTAATAATAATAGGTCAGTATTTTATGCTTAATTATATTAGTAAGAATTAAAAAAATGCTCAGTATTTAAAATAAACTATCAGCATAATTATAAATTTTTTCAGTAAATAATTGAAATTTGGAAAGTTAAAAAATAGTTTTTCGCCAGTAAAAAAAGTATTTTATCAGTTTATTAAAAATCATAATTACTGTTACAGTTAATAATTGTAAAAATTCTAATACAAAAATTAATAGAGCTTTACTTGCTTTCATTGGTCTTCCATCTTTATCTTTTTTCACCTATTGGAATAGTCAGATATCTTTTTGTTTAAATAATTTGGAATTGGCGGTTTGTGTGAATTAATTAAAACTTGTTATTTATAAATTCTTTGATTAAATATATATTGTTAGTTTAAGATTTTTGCTGCGAAATTTAAAGATGGATTTAACTGGCAACCACGCCGAAAATCAAAATATCAACGCCATTTCGAAATCGACAAAATCGCTAATGGAATGCCTACCGAAATCATGCCAAGACATGCTCACACTGAACATCAGACGATATGATGGACGAGGTTTAAAAGAAGCCGAAGAATGGATCAGGGATATAGAAGAATGGTTGCTGACAAATGGACAGCGATTGACAAGCACTTTCGATGTGTTATTAGTGGCAGAAGCAAAGACATTGTGGGGAAACGTCAGAGAAACAGAAACAACAGATGTAAAAGCCAAAGCGTGGTTCTTAAATACGTTCACAATTACAAAATCTATAACTGACAAAATCAGAGAATTGGCAGCTATGGAACAGGAAGATGATGAAAGGTTTGCAGCTTTTGAGATACGGCTAAGAAAAGCTTTAGCTGAAGTTGTAAATTCAGGACGATTGTTCAAGACCTCATCGCAAATAAAGCACGCGATGCGAGACTGAGGGAGATACTATTGACGAAACCAGAAACAAAAATTGAAGAAACGAGATCATTGGCGAAAATTTTTGAAAGTAACAAAAATGGAAACCATAAAACGGAATTTATTAAAGCAATCGGTCAAAGAACATACGCTAGTGTGACTGAGGGAGGGAAGATGAGAATTCAAAACAATACCCAAGATCCCATGATTACATCACCACAAAGAAGACTATCAGAAGACCGATTTAGTCACCACAGATCAAGAAGAGACGAACATCCTATACGCGGACCAATAAAATACGAAGGAAATAACCATGGTTGTCGAGAACAATCTCCAAGAGAACAATTCTTGAGAAATACGAGAATCCCGAATAGCTCAGAAAGGAAGCTGCCAACAATATCCATGAAGAATATTGCAAGGAGGCTGTACAATGAAAGTAGAGGACTACCACAAGCATCGGTCCCAAAATTAACGGTAGGTGATTGTTTTTGCTGTGGCGAAAGGGGACATAGAAAGTATGAGTGTCCACTGGGAAATAAATGCCTGATATGTGGCAAGGAAGGACACGGGTTCCGAGATTGTTTTTCGTTACGGAAAGAGGTTTCACACCGATATCAAAGAATAGCGTGCATAGAAGAAGAAGATTCAAAATCTGAAAGAAGAGATTACACCGAGAACAGCCAGGATTTCAGAACTGCTCACAGCGACATGGAAGATAGATACAATGTCCCTGAGAAATATACTATATTGAGAAAAGACGGAAAAACATCAGCAACTCCATGGATTTCATTTCGTCGGTGGAGTCAAGACAATAAATTGTGAAATAAGAAATGAACGACGAAGAGACGAGGCAGAAGAAGAGATGTACGAAAGATGGAAGAAATTGGAGTAAATTAATGTTGAATAATGCCGAAACAGAGATGTTATGGGATTCTGGAGCATCAGTAACAGTCATGAGCAAGAATTTGTGGGAGAAAATATGCAAACCAGAACTTCAACGTAGTATGATATTATTGTGCGGAGTTCTTTCAACTGGAGGTGAAGAAGCAATGAGATACATGATTATACCGGCCACATGGAATCAGACGACCAAAATAATCACAGTAGTAGTGGTAAAAGAGATCAAACCCGAATTTATAGGGGGCATTGATACAATGAAAGAGTTTGGAGTAAAGTTAATGAAAATCAATAATATAGAAACATCATTGATAAACAAAATTTACACAGATGAAGAAAGAATAAATAAAGCTATAGTGACGATGGCAGGTGAGAATAGTAAAGATACTGAAAGAATGATCAGGGAATACGGCGGAATTTTTATGGCATCGAATTTCGATCTGGGATTTACAAACTTAGTTCGACATGAGATGCGGATAACAGGAGGCCCAATAATGCGACATCCTCGACGTCAACCAATGCACACAGATAAAAGGATTGAAGAACTGATAAAAGAGTTAATGAAACCAAATGTTGTTTGGTGTTGCAAGAGTCCTTGGAATGCCCCGTTAGTGATAGTAGGGAAAAAAAGATGGATCTATCAGGATGTGTGTAGATTATCGTGGATTGAATTCCATAACAGAAAATGAGTTATTTCCTATGCTTAACACCAAATTCTTACTAGACTGTCTCGCGAATGCAAAAATATTTTCGTCAATCGATTTAGGTCAGGCGTATTATCAAGTGGAGTTGTCTCCAGAAATTCAAGAAATGACTGCATTTAGTACAAGAGAAGGACAATTTTTCTTCAATAGACTACTGTTTGGCTTAGCAACAGTCCCTGCGACATTCCAGAGACTGATGCACACAGTGCTAGAAGGATTGCTATTCAAGGGAGTATTCGTTTATCTAGATGATATCTTGGTATATGGTAAAAGTCAAAAAGACCACGATGAGCTATTAAGGGAAATATTCAGAAGAATTCAAATGGCAGGACTGAAGATAAATCCAGAAAAATGCAAATTCAATAAAACAGAATTGTGTTTCTTTGGTCACACAGTTAACGAGAAGGGTATCCAGACAAACAGGAAGAAAGTGGAAGAAAACGGGAAAGCAGAAGTACCAAAATGTTCAAAACAATTGAGATCGTTTCTCGGATTAAAGAACTACTATAGAAGATTCATCAAAGACTATGCCAAAATCGCCGAACCATTATACGCTGCAACATCTGGATGCGATAAAGATAAATTAATTGGACTAAAGAATGCAATGAGAGCTTCCAAACTCTGAAGAGACGGTTGTGCGAAGCACCTATCCTTGATTTTCCCAGAGAAGATAGGACTTTTATCTTAGACACAGACGCTAGTTTCGGAGCCATTGGTGCAATTTTGAGTCAAATTACAGAAGAGGGAGAGGAATCTGTCATAGCTTATGGCTCGAGACACATGTCATCACATGAAAAACGACACTTTGTAACCAGGAAAGAACTGCTCGCTGTACATGAATACGTCATGCATTTTAGAGAATATCTGTACGGGAAAAAATTCATAATTCGCACCGACTACAAGGCATTGGTTTTCATGAACACTACAAAAACGCCAATCAGTCCGCAATTCCAAACATGGTTAGCTAACCTTTTGGAATATGATTTTGAACTAAAATATCGGAAAGGCGAAGAACACTAGAATGCAGATGGACTATCAAGATTAAAAAGTATGATTTGCACCCAGTGTCAAACAAGACATGAAGAAGCTAAGGAAGGAAAATCAAAGATTAGATATATATATACTATCCAAAGAACAGAAGCTATGGAAAAAGTATGGGAACAACAACAAAAGGGCATTCGGTTTCGAGAGGTGCGAGAGATATTGGAAAATGGATGTACGCGGGAGAAAAAGAATTGTTTTCCTTTTAACACAATAAATACACGAATTGATGGAGGATTAATAACAGTAGAAAAGTACAAAAATATCTTAATGTAAGTCCCAGAAACATCTATTCCTAGATATAGGAACGAAAGAAAGAAGAATCGAGTGGCTGAAGAAGTGGAAAAATTCTTAAGAAGTGGAGAGTTAGATATCTTTTTGTTTAAATAATTTGGAATTGGCGGTTTTTGTGAATTAATTAAAACTGTTTAGTTTCAAGATTTTTCTGCGAAATTTAAAGATGGATTTAAAGATGGATTTAACTGGAATATTTTTTGCTTCACTGGGTGGCTTTGTTAATCTTAATCGAATAGCGAGGCCTAAAAGATGTTTGCATGTTTTAGAAAACTTGGACAAGAACATTTTCCTTTTTCTATTCTTCGTTATTCTTTGGCATTTGCACGTTCCAAGCACTGAAAACTCTTTTATTGAATTTTTCATAAGTATTCCAACGCATTTGCTTGTATTTCTTCATTTGATATTTTCATTTCATCACCAGCTGGACTGTACTATATACTCTACTGTATATCTATAATATACTGTTTTAATAAACTAATGTAATAAAAAAATAACATTAACACCTATGGATCTCACAAATGCACACCAATGTGAAACGTGGCTACTCACATTCAATGCGATAATTAGGATAAACCAATGGACGGATTCCGAAACAAAATTACAGACAACTTCATGGCTTTATGTGGGTTCGAGGCACTTACCAAAATCCAATCCATTTTCTCCCCAAGAGCAATTCAAACGAGCAGATATGAAGAAATCGAATCAAGGTTGGTTGTAACTGAAAGAAGTAGATATTTCAAAATAAAACAAGAAAAATCCGAAAATATTTCAGATTTCATTGTACGACTTCGGAAAGGCTCACAATTCTGTGAGTTCGAGAAACTGAAAGAATCAAAAAATCCAGTAGAATATATGATAAGAATGTCAGTAAAAGTCGGTCTTTACGACGAAAAAGCGAAATTATACCTTCTTGAAAAAATAAGTCACGGCGAAGTATGGAACAGGTCAAGATATTCAGTGCAAACTTCGAGGAAGCAAATGAAAATGAGGAAAATATGAATACATTTTATTCACAAAAAGAATTTATTCCAAGAGAGAAATGTAAGTATTGTGGTTCCTGAACATAGACATGGCAAATGCCCTGCATTTGGGAAAAATTGCACCAAATTTGAGAAACTAAATCATTTTGCTAGAGTATGTAGATCATCAAGTAGATCAAATAAACCGAGTATTCACGTTATGGACCAAGAAAGCACAAACTCAGATATTGGAACAATCATCGCAATTAATTTGTGTAGGAAGGAGCTAGTAAATTGTCAAATAAACTCGCACGAGGTGCCTATGCAGGTTGACATGGATGCAGATGTGTCCAGTAATATCGTCCAGGATATGGGAGAATATAAGTAAACCTTATTTAACCCATTCGCAAGTTAGGATTGTCAGCATACGATGGTCATACGACGATGTGCCGAGGTCAGTTACTTGCTCATGTAGAAACTAAAACCAAGCGTAAGGTCATACATTAGTGGTTATTGAATCAGATAAAACATATTTTTTTAGACAGAGGTCTTTAGACAGAGATCTTTTAGAAGCAGAAACCAGCAATCACAATGTGACGATGAAGAGTGCATTTCTTCCCACAATCAAAGGAATTCAAGCCAAAATGATAACAATAAAAGAGGCCAGGAATGTAATCTGTAAAGCAATAACCGTACCGTTAGCAATGGAAACAAGAATCAACGAGGAATTATCACGTCTTGAGGAAATGGGAGTCATCCCCTAATGCAAAGATCCAGTAATGAATTGTTCTCCCGTAGTATGAATAAAAAAAGAGAATGGAGATTTAAGGATGTGTGTAGATTTCAAAGTTCATATAAACCAGAAAATCAAGACGGAATCATATCCTCTACCCAAGATAGAAACTATATTCGCACGCATGAAAAATGCAAAACGTTTTGCCAAAGTTGACCTAAAATCGGCCTATTGGAAAATCGAGCTTGATAAAGAGGGACGACAACCATCAATTATTAATACATCAAAAGGTTTATACTATGTAAATCGCCTGCAGATAGGCATGAAAAATGCTTCGGCGATATTTCAAAGAACCATTGGGGAAATTTTATCAGATATAAAAGGTATCCCTATATACCAAGATGACTTTCTGGTTTTTGGAGAGAAATATTGTATTGGAAACAAATTCCGAAACTTTTATCATTGAAGATCAACAATTTTTGAAGCTTATGAGTTCATTTATTAAGACTGATAATTTCTAGTTACTGGAGTTTCGATGCATATTTCTTTCATTATAGTATAAAGTGATGATTTTTTGGTAACAGCATTTATTATTTAAAACAATAAAATGATAAGCCTTTTGCTGCGAATAATGAGTTTAATAAAAAGATTTTCGAGTTGTCAATCTCCTGGAATTAAGCAATCTTCTTCCCGCACACACATCTAGATCTTTCTTTTATTTCCTTTTTCTTACTTCTCATTCTTTAAATTATTTTACTCTTTCCTAATAAACAACTTCTTAACATATTTATCATCTAAGAAGGAATTTCGGACAAATAATGTACTATCAAAAAAAAATAAAATAATGTACTTTTTAGTTAGTTGTTTTTCTTTACTAAAATGCACTTTTCAGATAATTTAAGATTTTCCTGGCCTCTCTGAAGCAAAGAAGGGATTCCGCTGAATGAAGCGCCAGTTTTAATTTTCTATATTTCTGGATAATTCACAGTTCAAGTGTTTTTTTTAACAAGGAAATTATAAAAAAAATCATATATAAATCTGATATAAATATATAAAAATAGTTGATGTTTCACATGTAGCAAGGGTAGGAACACAAATTGAATTAAAGGTCAAAGCTTTTTTTGTTTACAAAAATTAAAGGGCCAATTCACTTTTGATAATTCATTGATATCCACCAATTATCGACATTATTTTGTAATTCGTTGCAGATATAATAATATAATATTAGGTTTATCCTATTAGTAATTATATTGAAATACATTTACAAACAATATATTAGAAGAACATTGCTAATTTGTTGAACATTTCAAGCTGAAGGAAGTTCATTGACAGATTTTGCGAATTTTGATGCCATTTTTAATGGAACCAATATATGCCTATTCAAATAGAATATTTTATACGTTGTTGCGATTGTTCCTTGAGAGACTCCCAAAATATCTCCAATAGCTAAAAGATATTACAGGATTATTCATTAGGAATTATTGTTTTACTTTTTCTACTACGTTCTTCATTCATTAAAAGGCTAGCCATGTAGATAGATGTAGCAATAATTGTTGTAGGACTTTTACTAGATATAATTTTATTGTTAGATGCGAGTGTTGCAATTTCACTAGCTAAAGTTGCCACAAATTTATTTTTAAAATTGAGTCTACTACAGAAACGAGATAGATACACTCCAACATCTCTTACAGTTCCTTCGACACCAATGGCGGAAATAACTTTCTTAACCGTTTTTCCAATATCTTTCTTAGAAACTCCTGACACAGCACACATTTCTAAATAATTAATATTTAATAAAATACCAAATATATTAATATTTTGTAGGTTATTATTATATTTCAGGCTACAACTCTACAAAAATGTTGAAAATCACAAATATTACGGTTTTCAAAAACAAATTTGGCTTATCGAAAGTATTGGGTCATATTTTAAAGGCCAAAAATTGATCATGCCATTTTGAAGGCAGAAAATAAACTAAATCCTTTAGACTTGAGTGAATTAGTACATTGAGAATCCTAACTCATTGTAAGTATACATTTTAAGTATGAAAACTCTCTTCCTTTTCAACAAAACCACACTTACAGCATACGGTTCCATGTAGTAGTCCATTTCTACATAAAGAACTATTAGTCTGTGCTAATTCTCAGAACCTGAAACCTCATGCGTAGAAATAATTGGAATAAAAGTCAAAGCTGCTTTATTTGGAATTGTTTCTGTCCGAACAAATGTAATATTTGGTTCCATTCTACAATACAAATAGAATCAGATCGGATCAGGTGATATCCCATGATGAATTTTACATTTAACATGGTTCCATCAACTTGCGCAATTTTTTCAAGCCAAATTTCCTTTACGGCAAATTTACCCTTTCGGCAACTTGATAATACGAGAAATATATTTTGTTACATGTTTTTGATATTTTAATGCTTTTCAATATTTAGAATAAAGGCTCGAATCAAACCATTCAAATATGGAACCTGAACATACACTAACTCTACTTAAATATCTTACACCGGTTTTGGTATAATACCATGCTAAATCATCAACATTTTTGTTGGGCTTTTACCAATTTCATACAGTTGTGGCAATTTTGACATGCCATCTCCATATAAATTCATCATCCAATTAAGAGTCTCATTGACTAAACACTTTGCCAATAATTCAGCATACAATAAAAACATAAAATCGGATAATTAATAAATATATGAATATATTAAATTTTAAAATATAATAGACTTATCTCCGATTTATACGGTACATGTTTTACACGATTTAGGTTTTATACTATTGATAAATTAACAATTTAATTAACAAAATCACGAAAATTGAAGAAATGATGGCTGAGGAATAACTAAATGAGGATGGTTGAGTTTATAAGATTCATTAAACAAATAAACGTGATGAATACAATGATTATGATGAATAGCAATTTGAACCAGTTGTGTTCAGAGCAAGAGTCAACAGGTAGGACTTGAATTAGGAAGAAAATTTGGTAATCATATTTTTACAATATGACACGAATATGACAACAGGATGTTAGTAAGTGCTTGAATCAATATGAGGTCTATAAAGATTTAGCAAAAAACCTATGGCATTTGTTAATTACGGATTTAATTAAAAAGTCGATCTGAGATCTTTCTTTATTCATCAACTATTGAACCAGAATGTCATCAAGAACTATCAAGTGATACTAATCAGGAAGAAAAGACTGATAGTTCATGAAAGTGATGAGTAATTAAACTTATTATTTATATTTTCAATTATCTTGATTTTTTGTTCCTATTGTAAAATGAGTTAAAAACATACTTCTATTACCTACATATATTTTTTATTTTATGAATGAAGAATAATTTTATGTTTTTCAAGATATCTTAGTTTGTTTTACTGAATGATGACTGAATTATGCAAATTTTAGTGTTTTTTTTCGTTTTACATAACAAAATCAAAGATTCCTATATTTACACGGTTTTGTGCGGAACCTATCTTCAGTGTAAATCGAGTGTATATTTAAATAAAAACATGGTCCAAGGTCTTTAAAAGTTGAATATGTTTTTTTTAATTTTCTAATGATTTTCCCTAATACAGTCACTACAAATAATCTAATATTCGATACCAAGTGAGATTTCAAGAACCTTTCCTTTACGTTCACAAAACCACTAAACTAATTTATTATTCGGCGAAAGAACTTTTACTTTACAGGATCAGATGAAACTTGTATAATGTGAAAAGTCTTGTAATTGAATTTTGCATCTATATTTATAATTATTACTATTGGAGTTTTATGAAATAGGCACAAAAAATGTATCTTCTAAAAAAATTTATGTTGGTATTGTCGTGCTTGGAAGGTTTAATAGACTATAAAAGATAAACAAGTTGTGCAATTTAAATTTTAAGATTTTCTCAAATTTCAGTATAGTAAACAATAATTATAAATTATTCCGGTAGGATTTTGTTCGGATCTTGTTTATCAGTTTATATGCAATGGACGCAAAACTATATACTTTGGAGAGACTTCAAGCCATCTTTTTACTCGAGTTCTAGAAACTATCTACCAAAAAGAATGACAAATAATACTGAGCACAATAAGAGACTGTATGAGTAAAATAGATGTTATTAATTTTGGCAAAGTATAATATGTAAAGTATTGTTTCATGTTTGTATATATAGTTCATGTTTGTATAATAAAACCTAACCGCCTTTCCTACTACCGATCGAATAAATGTGCATATGTGAATTAAATTTAAAATATCACAATATAAGGATTTAATATTGTTTGTGTGTTTAACCAAAAGGAATCACTAATAAAATTAATTTAAGAAATAAAGATGAAAGTTATTGGAAGGTTTAATTACTCAGTTTTAAACATTCATAAACAATATACATAATGAAAAAAATAATAATAATAGATAAAATAGTTCTTGATAGTTACCGAAATTGGATGAAAATTGAAACAAAGAGGATAATTTTATCTTTCAAAAAAATCTTCCATATGACTTGTAAAGTAAATTAATAAAGTTTTATTTAGTGATTTAGGCAAATTTACTGATTACAATTTTTGCTTTTGATAAAAATTATACTTGCAATAAAATAGCATACTGTATAAGTAAACAGAAATTATTCGACTTTAAAATAGTAAGTGATGATTAAATAAGAAATAATTATGTAATTAAATGCACAGTGGAATTGGTAAAAATTAATTGATACAATTATGCAATAAGCGCAGATATGCTCTTCCATTTGTCATACTGCGATTCACTTTACAATTTCTCAATTAGATAATAAAAAAGTTATATTTCCTTAATTTTTTTTTCAAAGCCTGAAAAATCAACCTTAAAAGATTTATTTTAATTTAGTATTATTTTTAAATACATTCATTGAATAAAATTATAATTTTTAGCTATTTCTACAAAACAATATTTAAAAAATATATCAATCATTTCAAATTTTTAAGACAATGAATTGTAAAATTAAATATCATTGATTGGATAATAACTACTCCAAATATTTTATATCTTAAAATTTTATAAATCTGGACATTGGGGAAATATTAACCATAAGGTATAATTAACAGGAAAAAACTAATTTCCATAAACAATTAACTATAAACGAAGCATAGTGAAAAAGCTTTCCAAACACTTATGGAATAAAACATAATTTAAGACTGCACTAGAGGTTTTAACCTTGCTATACATAATAGTGTAATCACTATATAGTTTTGTTCCTTAAAAAACAACATAAACTAAAATTTTGATATTTTTATTATTTGCCTACTAACCAAAAAATATAATTATATCTGTCAAGTGGTTCAGTGAACGCATTAAACTGCATGTTCTGTAATTTAGTCATCGCTCATAGCTACGCACTATATCGATACTAAATTAAAAACTTGAAAACCTGTTCTAGAAGCATGGTATTTCAATAATAAATAGTTTGTATAAGACGGAAACGTGGCAAACAAGAGTACATATGGAGTTTTATAGTTAAGAGGGTAATTATATTAGATCACATACTCTTTTACTATATCACACATATTTACTTATTTAAATTAGAACCCCTTTAAGCTCCAGTGACTTTTATTAGAAGTGCGATACTGTTTCCATATGCCATTCAAAAAGTTTAAATAAAATTTCAGTACTCTTTACCTAAGATAAATGGATTTTAGATATAGCGGAGAAAGACATAAGATTTATTAATTCGATGTGATATGGTAAGTAATAAGTTAGTTAGAAACAGAAAAACAATATTTCCAAATTCCAATTAAAAATTATGTAACATAATATCAAGCAAAAATATTAAAATATTTAACCAATTTTAAACCTTAACACTAGATTTACAGGCTGAGTCAATTTGTCAATTTATATAATACTGATTTATTATTTTTTGAATACATATGTTGGATTTTAGATAGGCCATGAAATATAGGTAAATATTAATTACTCTCCTCTACCGCTTCCCTCATTTCGCATATCGAATTAGGTATACCTATTTTACGGCTATTTTTACCCGTAAATCTAGTGTTAATCGAAGTACATTAGGCTGAAAGTTAAAGCCTAACGCACGCACTTGCGATACTATTTATCCATATTCATAACTTAAAATTTTTGTGAATGCAATCTAAAAGAAACAAGTTTTCAACTATTTTTTGAGTGTTAAATATTCGAGTATTATCATGAAGACTTTAAAAATATTCCCGAATTACTTAACTCACTTTGACATGTGAATTTACCAAAATTGATGAATTTTAAATAACTGAAATATTACTCAGGCCTTGAAAATGATGTTAAAAATTATATGTAAAGAAAATTAACTAATTTTAAAATGGATCTAAACCAAGACTATTTATGACAAACAGTAGGAAAAATTATTTTTTTATTATTTTGTGCGAAAGGTATTAATTATTATCTAAAATTAAAGGCCGGTAAAATTTTTCAATAGATTCAAAATACCAATAAATAAAAACTTTTTATTAGTATCATGTTTAAAAATGTAATTAAAATTAAATAAACCCATGAATTGATTTTTGAAGATTTTTGTTAAAATTTTGAATTATATACACATATAATATTAATAATTTTTTGTAACTTTAAGTATTCATTAAAAATAAATAAACCAATAAAAATTCTCGTTATTCTTTAAAATTTTGTTAATTATCCGATAATAAAGGTTATAAATAAAGAGTACGTATCATGTATAACAAAAATTGAATGATTCTTTCTATTTGATATATGATAAGATTGTTACATAGACTCAATTTTCGAATAAATTCGATAATTTTCATCTAATAACAACTTACCGTATTTTTCATTTTATAAAACGCACGTATTTATACCTAAAATTGCAATGCGTCCAATATCACGAAAATACGGTATATGATTAGCTTGGTTATCATTTATTAGGTTTACCAATCAAATAATTACTTTGATAAAGAATATATTAATTATTTAATAACCCAAGAAAAATAATATAATTTTTTTTATTAATTGGTAACCTTTAAACGTCCTTGGAACTGAATTATCTCGAAATGCTAAAAATAAACATGCACAAGAAATTGCTGCTTTGTTTTTCCGGTTAAATTCGTTGGATTCTGCGAGTTTTTTAACGAGCGCCATTGCATGATTCTTAATGTATCTATCAGTTGAATAAAATTGATAGAATTCTGATTACTCTATTATTAGAATCGGCATTCAATCTCTCACCATATTCGTTGATATGGTTACGGCATTGTTTCAACATTCTCTCCATTGGTGACATAGCAACATGATTCTTATATTTCTGGTTACCGTTTTCGTCTAAATGTCGAACATCGTGAGAGTTTTTAATGCCAATAGATGTTGTAGATTCTGAATTGTTAGCGTTTTCCACTGCACCAACTCTTGACGAGTCTTCTCCTGTTCCATCATTGGCAAATGAACGCCATTCACTGCTGTGATCAATTACTCTGAAAACCAGCATTTATATCATAACTATTGGTAAAATTTCACTTTACCTATCACCGACAACTAATCCACATACAGGACAAATCAAATCCCCAGCAGTAAAATCCTCAATTAAATTTGCACTTGGATGATATTTGCAATGAATTTGACTAAAAATATTTTTATTTAATCATTAAACAATATAATTAAATGGAATATAAAGCTTAAAAATCACAAATTCTCTAATTAATCAATTACATACTTAGATTTCATAATATTCAATTAAAATCCATTGATTGAAATCTTTAAATAGTTAAACAATCAAATTGCAATTTCCGTCAATTTTGCAAATTATATATTTAGACCATGGCTGATTTTACAGGATCAAATTCTATTACTAATTAATATACAGTTTAAATCTATATAATTTTTCAATAATAAAATTTTTTAATAAAAATTTACAAATATTTTATAATTTAAAATATTAAAAATTTAGTGTTACATTTGATTCAAGATTCTATAATGAATAAATATTTGATTAGTCAATTAAAAAAGTTTAGCGACAAAAATGTGCTAAATATAAAACTAAAAATTAATGTTAAGAAATGAAAAAAAAATATTTAAAATTCGGAAGATTATAAAAATTTCAACAGATTTTTAAATATTGTAAATGTGAATGTATTTCCTTTTTAAATTATTTGTCGTTTAATGACTTTTTCTTCGTTGTAATATTTTTCAATATGATTATTTATCAACTTAAAGGAATTATCATTAGTTGATTATAGAACGCTTTGAACGAATGAAACCTATTTTTTCGTTCTTGTAAAATGTTAAAATGAACAAGCTTCTTTATAAACTCAGGCCTGGTACTGACTTAACACATGCATTTTGAGAAAGCATACATAAGAAGAGACGGTTAAAAAGTGTATTATCCTTGAGATATAAAAAATTTACTCCTATATGAGTAAAACATTTGCCTATATTCAAATGGGCTCACCTCAGTTACTTAAGAATATCTATAATGTGTATAAAAACCGAATATTTAAAAGGGTTATAATATGACAAAAAAATTTAATTCTATCATGTCTCAGAATAACCTAATATGTATTGGCATAAAATACTACAAAGCATGATTATTTCATGTGGAACTGCTGAAAAACAATAATCACCAATTTGAAATTATTGTTATTTCGGGAATCATTTATAAATTGACAACCTATATATACATATATATACATATATATTTGTTGCACCGTGCGTCTCCCTCATGATAATATTTTCCCCGTTTTCCGATTACTTCTGTTGTCGTGATTTCTTGCTTTTGAATTTTCTATATTCCCTTTTATAATTATTTGAAAATTTAAGAACCCTAACATATATATGTATATATAAATTACTTTGAGAAACTAACCCTGCATAAAAGTGAAATCCGTTTAACACAAACTCTGTTATCTAAAAAACAGACTTTTGAGTCCAAGTTCAATGTGAATACATTAAAACCTATTTAACATGAAATGGTCCACTAAACATATTGTGTAAGTCTCTTAAATTTCAAGAATATATTTTACAAGAAATGATAATTTCAATAGACAAAATGAGAAAGAATTATGCGTGTGAGATTACGCAAAATATGAATCAAATTTGTATTGTAAAATCACCTTATTTTCTCTTCATAACATATTGGTATATCAGGTATGTTAGAAAGTACTTACTATACCATTAATAGAAAATATTATATTTTCAATGTCGAACTCCTTAACATATAAAATACATTAAAATTTAGATAAATGGAGAAACAAATAGTATATGAGCTTACTCACATGACTTGCAACCCCTCAGAATATTCATAATTTAATATTTGATTAACATATAAAGGCTACTATTTGAAAGTATTTTTTTCGATTATTTCAAAAGGTTTACCGAGCCTCTTTTTTCATAAATTATAAGGCGATGAATTTCTGAAGGTTGAATTATTGCTTAAATCATGGTCACTTACACAGTTTTAATCGACAAAGTTTGATTCAATAAATTTAGAAGAAAAACACAAAACTACTTTACAAAAATGATAATTTTACGAAAACAAACTCAATCGAATTTATTTATTAATAAGCAACTTTTTTCATTTTCATATAAATATTTTTTCCAACTTTAAATCCTAATAAAGATTCTGCTGGTCCTTTAAGCATCATCAGTAGACCACCAAAAGAAACATAGATGGTATATTGACTTTCATTGTCTGGAATAATCTTGAAAATCATTCCAAACATACAATAGTCGCAATCGCTCAAAGCTTCTTCTTCCATCTCTTCTGAATACTCGGTCATTTCATTGCCATCATCAATATCATCATTGTTGTCATAATTATTGTCATCCATGCGCATGGTATTTCCATATAAGCTTTTCAAAAGTGTAAATCTGAACTTCTGATCCTGTTCAACGACATAACTTGCAGTGTGTACGTCTAAAATAAGATCCATTTGAGTACCTTCTCCTTTGCAGAAAATTCGAGAAACTTTATCAAATGGTTTTCCGTCTTTGTCAACAGCATTAATTGTATAGATATCTTCATGTGATTGATTCATTTTTTAATAAATATGTAATTATATTTACATTTATTTAAACTAATTTTTGTAATAATTATAATTCAGCAAAATTTAATTTTTTATCCTATTTGTTTTAAAATTTAAAATAATCGATAAAAATTTTAATTTATTAAAATTTATTCTGAGAAGTTTTCATGAGTGAAAAAATATTTATTGTATTATATATCTTATTTTATGTTTGTGTTTTTTAATATAAAGATTTTAAATAAATTTATTTAAAAAATTTATGAATTTTCAAGTATTCACATTTTTTATAAATTGAATAATGAATTCAATACTATTTCATCAATCAATTTTTCATTGAAATAATAATTTTTTTAATAAATTGATATTCATAAATAAAATTTTAGTTGATTTATTTAAAATCATATTCTTTAATTCAAATAAAATTTATTTATTTTTATTGTTTCAGCTTCTTGATCTATGTCTTGTTTTCTATTTAACAATTTGTTAAATAGAAAACACTCCTTGATCAATATGTCTAAAAGAATGTACAAATCCAAGACAAAAAATATATGACTTAATGAAAAATTAAATTTATTTAACTAAAAAATTAATTAGCATTATTTTAATATGCATTCATACTTTTTAAGGTCTTAATTTTAAAATTAAAGTAATCAATGGTCTAAAATTTTAAATTAAAGTAATATTTTTAAATTAAGTAAATTAATGTAATAAGTAAATTAAAGTAAGATTTTTAAATTTATTATCGAAAGATTATATTTGGTAAATAAGTAAATGAAGAACTAAATTTTAAAATTAACTAATAAATTTTGAATTATTATTATTTTGAATAAATTGCTGGTCTTAAGGTTAATGGTCGTAAAGGTACTAGTGTGTTTTATTGATTTTATTTAGGCAAATTTTGGTGTTTGGTAATTTTTTAGAGTTGATTTTAACGGCATTTAGTAAATATTCAAATGAATTTCTATCATTTTGTGAATTTCATGTTGATCGAAAATATATTTAAAAATTTAAGGTTTAAATTAAGGATTGCAAATTTCGAGGAAAATAAAAAAATCGGAATTCGAATTCCGAAATATTGTTAATTTTTTAAAGTCTATACAAATAATAAAAATAACTTATTTGAGATAATTTATTGTTATTTATTGCATAATATTACTTTTTTTAAATAAAAATGGAACATAAAATTATATCATTCAAAATGAAATACAAACATAAATGTATTGTACACAAATTCAATTATTATTTTTTATTTATTATTTATTATATATTATTTAAAATGTTATATAAACATAAAATTATTGTACAAAAATTCAATTAGTACAGAAACATTCTAATATGGCATATCATTTAATAATAAAAAATATAAAATTATTCTTGTGTTTGCCTAAAATATGCTTTAAGGAAGCAAATATCACTTAAAGGTGTGTCTCCGAGTCTCGATCGAACTTTTGTACAAAAGTTACCTGCAATTGAGAAGGCTCGTTCGGACTCCACACTCGATGGCGGAATCAAAATCAAAAATGAGTAGACAGACTCTAATATTTTGCCACGAACGCCGTTTTCTTCAAAGAATTTCATTTCAGATTTAATTTTTGAAATTAAGCTCCGATTTGTTATTTGTTGAGTTTTACTGGAAGGTATGTTAGACGATAAATTCAATTGAATTTTGTTCTGCAACTTTTGCATTAACGACTGGGGATTGGTTTGTTCTTCCGACATCATATCTTTCACATCTTCAGCTCTTAACTGCTCTCCTGAGGAAGTTTCCATGTTAGTGTTAAATATCAATCTTTGTGCAAAGCTTTCAATAACTTTGGCTATTGTATTTTTCAATGGTCTAGTGAAAGATTCGTGAATCTCACTTTTTTCGCCACTGTGTAAATTCTGAAGAGTTCCAGGCACATTTGTTCGCCCTTGGGTTATTCGGTTTTCTAATTCGTTCTTCAATTTTAGTGAAAGTTCATCAGATCCAAAATTCTCAAGCATAAAAGACAATGCCGCATCAGCAGAAAGCAGATTTGCATCTTCTCGACAAAGGGGGTCAACAGTAAGCTTCACATGGAGAAGAGCAGAGATCATGTTGTTAATCGAGAAAATTTCAGCATTTAGAATAACGATATCAAACGCAATGTCAATCAATGCCTTTCTAACACAGCTTTTTAGTTGGTTAAATCTTTCAAGCATTTCGAATAAGCTATTCCATCTAGTTCTAGTGTCCATAATAAGTCTCAACTCTTTTCCAAATTCTTGTTTCACGTATACTTGAAGGATATCATTCGATGCTCTCGAAAAACGAAATTTCTTTACAATCGAACGAACTTTTTTGATGAGAAAACCAAATCCAAATTATTCAGTCTCAACATGCTCAGCTTCAATATAAATTTGTTCAATCAAGCCAACACTTTCATCATCAATGTATTCCTCATACTCTGATTTCTCAAAGTCACTTCCTTGTTCTTCTACACTAACAATTTTCTGTATCTGTGTGAGCCACCAATTCATCAGTTGTAATCGAATTATTATACAGAACATTAACTACAGCTAAATGTATCGCGTGTGCAAAGCACAACTACTGATTACATGGTAAAAGCCGCCCAACTTTTTGCATCACAACTACTCCATCAGTTGTTATGGACGTAATATCTTTATCGATATTTAGATTGTTGTCTTGCAATGTGGTTTTCAGGGCCGTAATGCATTTCTCTGCAGTGAAACGTCCTTCAACACGAACTAAACCTAAATTCCAAAACTGTTTCTTGCCATGGACATTCACATTTAAATAACATCGGTTTCTTAATGATCTCCATTCACTTATAGTTAAGCAAAATCGTGTTCCATCTTCTTTGAAATTAATTAAATCCTGCATCATTTTAACACACATTTTTTGTGTGTATTCTAAAACCATTTTGCGAATTGAGTTAGGTGATTTTGGTAGTACATAATCCCGAGCGCCTCTAGCCAAAAATAAATTTCTCAAATCGATAGACGTACAAACAACTTTGAATGGCATATTATTCAAGGCACACATTCGTGATACAATTGCAGAAAGTTGTTCATCTTTCATTGTTGACTAAATAATTTGTAATCATCATTTTTGATGAACTGCTTTCTGGAACTTTATCTTGCACGAAATCACGTTTTAATACATTAATAGTGTGTATTGTTCTTAAATGGGTGTGCTGCGGTGTTGTCGTTGAACCAGAAGTTTTTACTATTTCATTACGTATTTTACATTTTGATGTTAGTTTTTTTGATCCTCTCAAAAAATAAATCCAAACAGAATTTTGATTTTTATATTGCTTTGTGTATTCCGAATAAATTTCTTTTGATGACATTTTGGGATACTCTAATAAAAATAATTTAATTATTAAATTAAAACTGCTATTATTTACTTGCCTATTTAAAAATATTGATGATTGTACCGAAAACAAAGTCCAAATATTTCAATATACACTATACTCAATTAAAAAATTCCTAATTGAGACAATCTCAACATTTTGCATTGTCTTCTTTATGTCTTCTTATCGAATGTAGAATATTAATATGTACAGAACGAAAACACAATTTACAAGTTGGAGATAGCACGAAAAAATAAATTTTAAATTCAGAATTCGCTGGGAAATTTTCGAAACTATATTTATGAAAACGAATTCCGGAATTCTCGAATTTTGAATATGCAATCCCTGGTTTAAAAGTTAATTCTAAGATAAATTTAATCAATTTTTTGATAATTAGCAGTATTTTTATTGACTTGTTTTTAAATTTTAAATAAAAATTTATTTTTAATGACAGTTAGGTTAATAATTAGATCAAGTGATAGGATAAAGTATTTAATTTTGATGATGACTTTGTAATGATATTGAATTTTGACTAAATAATTTTCCCAATAATTATATTCTTCCATGAATGTTTGATGAACATTGATGAACTTAAATATTAAAAATCTTTTGCTATGAAACCAGTTAAGGATAAAATATATTTGAAATCTGCTAAAAAGTTATTGTAGGATATACTGAAATTTGTTATTTAGTTTGCTATAATTGCTTGAAAATGATTGGCTAAATCGTTGAAGAATTATGATCAATCAATATATATCATCTCTAGTTAGGTATTTGATGGTAAATGGGTGAAATATTTGTAGAAAATATTGTTTTTAGCAAATTTTGATCTTTCAGTGAGTTCTTATTATTTAGGTATTAACCCTTTCCAGCCCAGTGATTCCAAATGGAATCATTAGTTAAAAACTCAGTTTTTTTCTCTCTACTACCAAAACGGTTGGCAGTAACTAGTGAGAACTATAGTAAGATATGTTTTTAACAGTTTGCACAATTTTTATCTCACTAAATTTGTAAATTTGTATTTTTATGATAAAATAAGTAGTTTTGGTACCTACTTACTGCATATACTTTTTTTTTGTTTTGAAAAAATTTGGGTTGGAAAGGGTTAAATTATTTCATTGATGTATGTTGTGTGGCGATAACAGTTAGTGAAAATTCTTATTTTTGAAGTTATAAGGATTTTAAGTGGATTGACTGAATTAAAGGGGATATAACGTGAAGTGGGTGGAATTAGGGTATATAGTCGGTTAGATATTGATGTTTATGAGTAGAAATATTTGATGAGAGAACGGTTAAAATGGGAATTTATGGATTTTGAGGGGGATATAGTCGGTTGGATTTAATGAGGGATCGGTTAAGGAGGGAATATATGATTTTTAAGGGGGACTTAGTCGGTTATATGTTTAAATGGTTAAAGTTATATGACGAGGGATTGGTTAAGGTGGGGATCTTTTGAATATTTAAATGGGTGATGTTATTATTGGTAATGTTTTAAGGGAAATTACAATACATTAGTCAGCTATGAATCAATAATAGTTCCTGCCTGAAATTAAATCGTTTTATTAGGTTGTGATGAATGCACAGTAAATTTATTTAGATTTCTGGTTTATAACAATGTTTTATTAAGTAGAGACCCTACTGGGTTGATAACCAATTTACTTGGTTTTATGTTTTGACAATGAAATATTTTAAATTAATTGGGATTTATTAATACTTTAAATTGTTTTTATCCTTATTTAATATGTTATAGGCGGAAAAAAGTTGAGAAATATTGACTTAAAACATCGACAACTAAAGAAAATTGATCTTTATTGGAGGAAATTAATGATTTTGTTGGGTTTTAGTTAATTTAAGTCGGTAACCTCTGACTCCTCGTGTCCTTTTAATCAAAACAATAAACTACCCAACGTATATTTGAATCACAAAATTATATTCTTTTCTCAACAATACACAATCAATAATCAATAGTTCAAGTTTGACCGATTCTCCGCTCGGTGTTAATGCTTTGACAAAAGATAATATTCACCTTTTATTTCCTTAGGTTCTCTTGACTAAAGTTCTCCTTTTCCATTTGATTTGATCCTTTTCCACCTTTTTGTATTTCTATTCTGTATCTTCTTTTTCCTTAATCTCCTTAATTCGTTTTTTACCTTTCGCCTATTCTCATTTCTTCTTACCCTAACTGAGGCAAAATGCCGATTTGATCTGATATTCCCATTCCTTATATACTCTTCGAAATCGGGATTACAAATGGTTATTACCGAGCCAATCTCTCACTTGAAATTCGACTCCACATATCTGCTTCGGCTGTCACCCATAATGGTTCAACGAACAAAGATAATTAATGGCCCGTCCGGCCTTTCTGCACGCACTATATTCTCCTTGTTCTTTTCCCATTAATCATTGTCTTACACTATTGGGCCCAAATCTTCCTTCTATTTACTTTTCTCTTTTTTTACCCAGCCCGGGTTTCCTTTATCTCTCGGGTTCTCTATTAGCTAGGGTTTCTGATAAGCTCAGGTTTTCTATTTGCCAATTAATTAATTAATTAACGTTTTCTGTTTTAACACATTTGAATGCTTTTCGACCCTTTCTAACCATTTTCTGATAAATTCCTAATCATTATCTTGTTGACCCATAGCTAATCTATACCTGTCCCGTTTTCCCAATTCAATTTCGATGATTTTACAATTTATTGATTTTTCTCGGATTTCCAGTACCTGCCTTTCTCAACTGCTTTTGCCATTTCCTAATACTGCTTCCATCATACTTTCCTTTACTATCAATTCTGTGCATGATCACGCTTTTATTTGTCTTTTTCCTTCACCTACTTTTTATTTAAATTTTCAACCTAAATTTCATTTAAATTTATTTAAATTTACTAACCTCAACAATTTATCAGGTGATTTTAATTAGATTTCTAGAAATTAAATCAGTTGAATATCAGTTAATGGTAAAATATGACAATTTGAAGAAATATAGAGATTTTATTGAATGGATTATTATGGATACTGTTTAAATCTAAGACACATCAGAAGAATTTCATTGTAATTAATATCACAAGCTTTATTTGTACAAAACCATTTATCGTGTCCAATAACTTGAGATTGAGCCATGATTGAATTTGAAACATTGGATAATTGGTCAACACTTCGGCTAATAAACATTGGGGTTGTGTTAATCTTTTTAAGAGCTCGATTGAATAGAATATCATATCCATAAGTTAGCAAGTTTATCTTTTTATCGCTTTGGGGAAATTTCATAAACATCTCTTGGAGTTCCTCTTCTGTCATTTCATGATTTACAGAAATTAAATCGTTGATTTCCGATCGTTTTGAAAAACTACCATTAATAATTTGCAACGATCTTACTGAGCCACGACCACATGGACAAGTTCCACTGCTGAAAAGAAATCTCTTCGCCATATTGATCATTGAAATACGACATATCAAACATTCATTATCTTCCCTATTTCACTAAGGCCAAAAATTCAAATCAAAATTATAAATCAGTTCTTTTAAACCACAATTCCAGAAAAAACCCCTCAAAACTCAAATCGATCCAAAACTCACTCTAACAATCTAAAATAAACCGATACAAATAAATCTGAGTAAAACCAAATAATACTCACAAATAACTTTGACTAAATTCCACAATTGTCCGCGTCTGTGTGCGCACACAATTCAAATCAACAATGTAAAAAGC